>WOFM01000486.1:338428-445107 GCA_011428145.1 Ericerus pela
GTACAACAATGTTAAAATATATCTCATTAGCTCCAAAGGTTTATTCATTCCTCATAGCTGGTGAAACTAAAGAAGTAAAAAAACCAAAAGGTGTGATGAAAAACATTGTTTCGCGTGATTTGACATTTGCTTTATATTGTGACGCATTATTTAATAATACGAATGTTATAAAACAGCAAACTTTGTTTCATGTTATTGCTCATAAAATTTGAACAATAAAACAAAATAAGATAGCACTCAATATAAATGATCAATGCTTTAAACGATATTTTTCGGATAAAGTAAAAAGTTTAGCATTTGGTCATAAAAATATAATTTTATAAACTTTGTATACATCTTATTATTACTGTTATGTTTTTATACACTTTTTACACATGTTATTATTGTTATTGTTTTTTATATCATATTTACACCAAACAAAAATATTACAAATGAATGTAAACCTTTTTTTATTTGCAATTGCATACCTCGTCAATTGGACAGTTACATAACGTCCCATAATCAGAATCCTCCGGATTGTAAAATAATAAGCGAAATGAATCGTCGTAATAATCTTCCTCCTCCAACCAATCCAGACTACCTAGACTACTGTAGACATTATAGACATCATAGACATCATAGACATCATAATCTTTGCTACCACCGCTATCGTCGCTTATATCATCCGTAATTATTTCATTAGCAAATAATTGCTGATCTAAGTCGAATATATCCACCAAAAGATTACCTACTGCCTCCTCCTCAATTATTGGATGTTCCAATTCTGGGATTTCAACGTTCTCCACTCCAGATCGTCGAGGTATACACATTTTTGATTTAAAAAGGGTAAATAAATACTAAAAAATGAAATATGAAAACTTACAAACAAAGCAAAAACAACCAAATACACGAACACAATCTAAATACTTTGTAAAATATGTTTTCCAGATACGATGTTGACTACTCATTCAAACTATCCAACCATAATATATATATGTAAAAAGAATACGTATTCTTTTTCTCATAACCACCTTCTCGTCATGCATTTGTATATTTTTGTCTGTTTTCTATTCATTTACGTTTTGACTCTGTTTATTATTATTATGATGCAAACCTACGTATTTTTGCTGACAATATCGGATTCCCGTTATATCTTGTCTATATTGTATTGTATTATTTAAGACTTTAGACTCGAATGATGTCATTCTTTACCTATATTAACTT
The DNA here is from genome assembly GCA_011428145.1 of Ericerus pela. Lineage (NCBI taxonomy): Eukaryota > Metazoa > Arthropoda > Insecta > Hemiptera > Coccidae > Ericerus > Ericerus pela. The sequence goes on from WOFM01000486.1 coordinate 339,632, forward strand.
GTTCCATATTCTTTGTTATCGACGTTGATTTATATAATTTTATTTTTGCTCGTTTTCATTCTCGAGTAGGTCATTGGGCCAGATAGACAGATAAAATACGTTTCGTTCGTTTTCGCCCGATATATGCATTTGAAATTTCTAATTTCACTTCGTTTCTTGTACACAATTAAAAATTAAATATTTTCAAGTTCAACGAATCTTTGTGTCAACTTTATTTATTTTCAAAGTGCAAATTAGCGTTCAAAATTGATGAATTCGAACTTACATATATATTTCTTGATATTCATTGCTTACGTCTTAAACATTCAAACCACTGCTTCATTAGTATTTCAATCAGGTAACTTATTAGCAAATGATGAGTGCTCCACTTAAGATTCTTCGTCTCAAATTAGCATTGATTACCTTTCTTTTCAACTTTGTATAAATAGATGCTTTGAAACGTAAATGTATTAATAAGATATTCGCAAACTAATTATGAAAAAAATACAACTTCTCCCGAAAAAACTAAAACTTTCCATTGTAAATGTAAGTAGTAAAAAATCCATTTTGTCACGACATAGTACTTTATTACCAAATAATATTCGAGCTATAATATGCGGACCCAGTGGTTGCGGAAAAACAAATTTGATATTTTCTCTATTAACACATCCAAATGGTTTAAAATATCAGCATGTTTTTATATTATCAAAATCTTTGGAACAAGAAAAGTATTTATTACTACAAAAAATTTTCGATAATATTACCGGCTTAGAAGCAAAATTTATACACGACGAATCTGCATTACCATCTCCCGAACAATGTCCTTCCGACTCTATAGTAATTATCAACGATGTATTATGTCTCAAAGCTGACAAAAATAAAATTTGATCTTTTTTTTGTTTTGGAAGACACAGAAATATTGATGTATTTTATCTGTATCAAACTTATACTCACATTGAAAAACATTTATTACGAGATAATGCTAATTTCATTATTATTTTTGTGCAAGACAAAATTAATTTACGACACATTTACAATGAACATATTGCGCCAACTTGCACATTTGATAATTTTTGTCATATGTGCGATTTATGTTGGAAAGAGAAACATGGCTTTTTAACTATTGATAAAGAAAATAATATAAATAATGGAAAATTTCGGAAACAACTAGACATTTTTCTCATTCCATCTTCATCCCCAACATAATAATGTTGTTGAACATGAAAAATGAAAGTAAGACTCCGCAGGATACAATACGAGACATTTCTTCTGAAATAAGCGTTAAGAAAAATTTAACAAGTTTAATCGATAACGTGCAACAAAAAGTTAACACAGCAAAATTTAAAGAAATACAGCTATCCAAATTACGAAGAAAAACCCTAGAACCTGTAACTGAACCATTGAAAAAAATTGTGACATCGTTATCTGGTATTGAACAATCATCTCGTCCAATTTCTCACTATCGTAATACGTTGCATCCATACGAGCTGTATGTAAACGAGTAACCCTGTCTTCTCCATTACATGAACTTTCAACAATTTTTTCTCCAATTAATGCGAGTGACCAGTTGTCAACTGATGAAATAACAATAACAGAAGGAAAACGACATATTAAAAGAAATTGAAAACTTCCCCACGAACAAATGATGAAATAGATCCAGAAAATTTAACTATTGATAATGCGGGAAATGTTGTAGCTAAGTTTAATCCAAAAACTAAAAATATCTCTCCACCATCTACGACACTTTATAGAGGAGCATTGTTTCCCAATACTTCGGAAGAAGCAAGTACTAATACTATTAGACGTAATGTACAAGAAAATATTAGTGATGCTGACGATGAAAATGCGGATACAACTGATAATGATGAAAAGTATAATACCGATTACGAAGACGCTGATAGCGGTAACAATGAAAAAAACTTGTACTCTTTCTCGCAAAATAGTACATCGCCATTCATAAACAAAACAAGATTAGGCTTGAACATGTATAGGCTTACTGGACAAAAACATATACATTATGAATTATCCAAATCAAAACTTCCTGTCACTAAAGATGATATATCGCAAACTATAACTGTATTAGATCGCACTTATCCTTTAACAAAGAATGTGTGGACTTTATTAACACACAATACAACTGATAAAAAAATATCCTCGCAATGTAGGAAAATGATAAAAAAACGTATTTTAAAATTTTGTATGAAAATGGAGAATTAGAAAACCTAACTGGTGCCGATAAAAATTTAAATAAGTATCAGCATATTATACGTCTCTTTTCTCAAAAACCAAAACTTGGTGAAGCCTTTAAATTTAAAAATAACTATTTAAATAGACTGGTCTTGAAAAAATTTGTTACTAGTAAACCTAATTATGTTTATTGGAATAACGCTTCCGATTTAATTTTACGATTACGAAAACTCATAGCCTCTAAAAACATTGGAAATACAAGTGTGGAAGAAGAAAACAAAATTATTTCAATATTAGAAGAACTCAGAGAAGCAAAAATAATAGCTTAAATGGAACAACTTGCATACAAATTACACCGACCAGTTCGTAAATGTTTTCCACGTCGTCATGTCAAATTAGAAGGTATCGGCGACACGTGGCAAATAGATTTAATTGATTTTACAAAATTGTCTAAAGAAAATAAAGGTTATTCGTACGTATTAGTCGTAATTGATATTTTTACAAAATTTTTATGGACTCGTCCGTTAAAACAAAAAACTGGAGTACTCGTTTGCGCCGCTTTAACAGACATCATTAAAACATCACCCTATGGATCACCACGCAATATACATGCCGACGAAGGAAAGGAATTTGTAAATGACTCTTGCAAATCATTATATCGAAAATATAAAATCAATTTTTTCATACTTTCTCTTCTCTAAAAGCGAGTATTGTGGAACGTGTTATCCGTACCATCAAAGAAAAACTATTTCAACACTTTACGCAACAACATTCAAAAAATTGGTTATCACTTTTGCAACCTGTGACGTCTGCTTATAATAATACAGTGCACCGAACAACTAATATGAAACCAATAGATGTTAAAAATAAAAATGATGAAAAAGCAATTTTCCAATATCTATTAACTCATAGAAACTTTAATAAAACCTTAAAACCACGTTTTAAAATAGGAGACGATGTTCGAATATCGAAGTATAAAAGTATATTTGCAAAAGGATATATGGCTAATTGGACAACGGAAATTTTTCAAAAAAAACACGTGATACCTGGTAATCCACACATGTACATATTAGAAGATCAAGATGGTGTAGAAATAGCTGGAATGTTTTATGCAAATGAACTATTAAAAACTCGTTTTCCAGATACATATTAACTTGAAAAAATACTCGTAAAGGAACAGCAATTGTTAAATTTTTCGGTATAGATAAAGAAGAAGAAATACCTTTAAAAATTTTATCTAAAATTTTAATATAAATACAATAAAATTGCTAATATTACTTGATACTTTCGTTTTCTCCTATATCAATAAAACGTTAATAATGAGCAGTCTCAATCGATTTAATTGTGATTCGGTATCAGCAGTTACCACTTTGCTGAATACCTTGAATTCTAGTTTAGTAGCTTTTGATCATACTAAATTAAAAGAAATATGTATGGAAATGGAAAACCTCATTAATAAAACAAACAAAAGTAAACTTTCATTTGATCTGGAACGTATCATGCTAACGTTATTTGAGAAAGCTGCAGGAAAAGAAGACTATTTAAATGGATTTGTAGATATTCTATTAGCTACTATAGAAAAACATGGCACAGAGATTTCAAGTTATCTTGGGAATGATTTCCTTTTACAATTCGTTAAACTTCCAACGTCTTTAGAAACATACTGGAATGCTATAGATGATGTAAAACACATCCAAACTGACATCAGAAACCTACGTGATTATTCTTTTGCCAAATATGAATCATTGAAAACCTTATTAGTGCAACTAAAAAGAGAATCAGCGAATGTGCGAGAAGAAATGCAATTAATCGTTTCTTCTTTTATCGAATTACGAACACTCATTACTAAGACAAACGAATTACTCGCTGAAACTTCAACAATCTCAAAAACTATGTTAAATGCGCTGAAACCTCCTACTCCATCAAGCAAGGATGGTGCATTGTAAATACCTATTTATTAATAATGCAAATATTGTTGAATATGCAAATATTATTAAATATGCTGAATATTCCATTCCCTCTTGAAGGTTATTAAAATATACTTCACTTCACTTCACTTCACACTGCAACTAACATTATTTTAGTATATATTCACTATGCCTTTCCTACTGTCGTCAGCGTATAAGTTTCCTCTATCGTGCGATGTCATTGTTGAACTCGGTTTGTCTACTGTACAAAATTTTGAACCGAGTGCGGCATTCAGTGGTTGCGCAAATAACTGTATACTATTAAATTTTAAGTCTTTTACATCTGTTTTAAAAGTTTTACTATCGCATAATTCATTTTTTATCTCCGATTGTGCTTTTTTACAAGCGTCAGACTATCCGCAACAAACTATTGATAGTCTTACGTTTTCATTTGATACTACTAAACAAGAAATACTCATAACAGACTTATATGATTCTTCGCAACATTTTATTTTTGATCGACTTATATTTACGGATTTGTGCGCGTTAAAAGATGTTTTTTCTTTAAAATTTAATGTATTAGAAAAATATAGTATATATTCGCGCGTGCTTTATTCCAGTTTTGTTAATTTTTACGCGAGTCAAAATACTTCTCCTGGAATAACGGTTGCCGACTTGCTGCTCTACGCGCCCACCAATCTTATACCAGATCATAAATACGTGCGTATAGATGTAACACATTTCGATCCGGTTGTGTGCCAACTAGTAGACGCTGAAATTAGACGTTTTTGTAGTACGGATATTTTTCACGATGCAAAAAAATTACGCGACGATGAAGCCGTTACCCTATCGACAGAGTTCACCAGATTGTAATTATCATACTCCTGTTTTTTTTGATATTCAAAATTTTTACACGAAAGAGGGGAAAATGTTTGTAAAAGAATTATGTTTAACCACTATTGGTGATGAATTTTTTCATCATTCGCTATATGAAACACCAAAAGATATCTTATTGGGGCAAAACCAAAATTGTAATGCAAATCGCTGGTTAACGCGACATTTTCATAACTTCGCTGTCAATGATGGTACTCGAAATTACAATTTAATTGCGTCAGATGTGCAACGCGTTTTAAACATATCTCCTTCCATTTTTTTTGTTGCCGGACGTGATAAAATTGATTTTCTTCAAACCTTTTTATGTGGAAGCCTAACACCATGGTCTGATGTAGAAATACTTTATAATCTAAATATTGGTATTCCTATTGTAGATGTTATTTCCTTAGAAAGTTCGGACGGATGCGATGATGATTACAAACAATTTCAAATTTCTTCTCTTAAAGAATTACGAAATAAGAAATTTATTACTTCATTTTCCCCTCTTGAAACAAATTGTCCTTTTCATTCTTCCATACATTGTGCCTTATTAAATACTTTATTATTACGTGATAATTTTTGTAGCTAAATAAATAAATAAATATATTTTCACTATATAAAGACCTTCGTTATTTCATTTATTTCATTACAATTACGTAATTACGTAAGTCAATGTATGCAACTTCGTCAAATAGCCACTTCGGAACAGGTTTAGTTAATTCGCTAATTAATAATCTACCGATCGAAGTGCATGTACCAGGTTACCGTTTTTTAGGACCAGGAACAAATTTGAAAAAACGACTGCATCAACTTCCAATAAATAAACTAGACGCTGCAGCTAAAGAACACGATATTACTTATTCAAACTATTCCGACCTTCAAACTCGACATAAAGCAGATCAAATTTTAGAAAATAAAGCGTGGAATATAGTTTTAAATCCGAAAGCATCTTATTTTGAACGAATACCTGCCTGGGCTACAACAAATATAATGAAAACTAAACGGAAATTAGGCTTTGGAAAAGTGCATCAAAAGACGAAACGTTCAACAATCAAACGTAACCCTTCGGTACACTTTTCTACGTTACTTTCAAAAGGTCGTTCAGCTATTAATCGATCATTACCTTTGACAACAAATATCGTTCGCACCATAAATACTTTACAAAATTATAGAAAAGACAACCCTGGTCCGATCGTGGGTCTAAAAAGAGTAATTCCTTTACCTAAACAAGGTGGCTTCTTACCATTATTACCAATAATGGCTGCACTAGGTACACTCGGTACTATAGGGGCCACTGTAAAAACTGTAGCAGAAGCCGTTTCAGCGGTTAATAATGCGCGAAAAAATTTATCTGGAAACTCGAAAAGTGGTTCTGGTTTATACCTCAATCCATATGGTTATCCCGTTCCATTAGGTAAAAAAGGTATGAGTATAAAAAGATATAAATCCGGACTCGGCTTACGAGTACATCTCTAAATAATTATGAATACTACTACTACTGAACGTTTACGCAACTTCGGATTTCCAATCAAACGCGGGTTATTTGATTATGAAATTGACAACTTTGCTACACTATATAACATCTCTAATTTTCGTGGTGTTTTTAATAGAGAAACGTTACCAAAACGTCCGTTTCCAAAAGAGAGTATGGTTATTAATTTAGATAATATTGAAAACCCCGGTACACATTGGGTTGCCTTTCGTAAAATAAATAATACGTGTATTTATTTTGATAGCTATGGAGACTTACCTCCTCCTAAAGAAATTTTACATTATCTCGATGGAACTACTATTTTATATAATACTACTAATTTTCAAAACCATTTCTCCAAAATTTGTGGACAACTCTGTTTAGAATTTCTTATAAATACGTCTCATTTATAAACAGTATATACATTCTTTACAAGCGCACACAAACAAACAAATATATCATTTTGCTACTATCAACATGAGTTACTTATTTAATTTATCTCGTAATCGTAACCCTTTAGTTTGCGATATTTTTCCACCTCTTCAATTGGATAGAACTCAAAACCATAGCCTAGGACTATTTTACTTCATCGGTTATAATAGTGTGAATAACATAACGGAAAAAAATAATACGTTCGAATTTTCTATTCCAAACACTGGTGTTCCATTTTTGGTATGTCATATCCCTAATGGCTCCTACGAGTTTGACGACTTAGCTATACAATTCAAGAACAGTATACGTTCGATGCTTCTTGACCGCTTCAACTATGACGATGCACGAACACAACTTCTTTCCGCAGTTGATGCAATCGTCTTCGAATACGATAAACAGCGACAAAAGTTCCGTTTAATTTCATCAACCTTCTCTTTTCGTTTTCCAAAAGAAAATTCTCTCGGACCAGTTCTAGGTTTTTCCGAAGATCATCTTCCAGTAACTACACAGGGTAATCTTTTAGAAGGTCGTGAACCAGTTCACATAGCTACCATTCATTGTCTCAATGTTCTTTGTAACATTGTATCCAATTCCTATATAAATGGTATTCCTTCGCACTTACTGTACAGTATTGCGATAAATGTGCCAATTGGTTTTAAAATTGTAGAGGCGCCGAAAGATATTATTTATCTACCAGTCACAGAACAAGACATATCATCTATTGAAATTCTCATTACCGATCAAAATAGTAATCCTATCGATTTCTTAGGAGACGATATTACGCTTTTACTACACTTAAAATCTGAAAATAAATGAATTCTAACAACTACTATTTGTAATAATGCCGTTCTTACTAAATACTTCATTTCAACCTATCACTCGTATTGGTTACGGATGTAATTTATCCGCAATTCAAGGAAAAAATAATACGTCTTCCAATGTATATAAAAAGACTAAACGTAAACAAAAAAGTATTAAACAACCGCGGACTTCGGTGAAATTAACACCGAAAGATAAAGCCTTTTTGCAAAATCTTGGATTGCAAGTACTCGTTTAATTATGACTCTCACTAATAATGTACATAGTTTAGATATTTTAGAAAAAATAAACATCGACGATGGTATTACAAATGTTACTTTTTTCCATCATTATCCTTACACATCAAGCAGCCTTGCAAACAGTGATGAAATTAGAATAGGCGTTGATCAACGTAACGTTTACACTTTCCCTCCAATTTGGGGCTTTTTATGGAATTAAAACTGAATAATTTCAATACTGAATATTACTCAATTGATTATAATGGATTATCACATCTGTTTACTGATGCTTCTTATATGTTAAATGGTCAAGAAATTGAGCATATTAATAATGTCGGTATAACTTCAACAATGAAAGCTGTATTACTCCATAATTCTCATAATAATGTTTATTACGATAATCACGGCTACAAACAAGGTACAAATACTGTTCAGCCTTACAGCACATCCACAGCTAATGATAAAATTTGTTTTCTTATGCCATTAAACCTGATTTTTGGCTTTTTTGCCGACTATAAAAAACCAATTTTAAACGCTCGACATGAACTCGTTTTGAAACGAGCAACGCACGATAAAAATATTTTTGTACGACATACATCTATCCCCCCCTTGGATATGGGTAAACCTGAACCAACCGTAACATTAACGTCCATCTCTTGGCGTATACCGTATATTAAAGTTAATGATCAAATACGTGTTTGGTACTTGAACTCTTTAAAAAATGATACGGCCTTATCGCTACCTTTCCAAGCATGGGACCTATATGAAAATCCTTCAGTTTCGGAAACTACAGATTTCAATTGGAGTTTAAAAATGGTTAATAATGCTGATAGACTTTTATATGTCGTCGTTGCCTTTCAAACTGGTCGAAAAAATGATATTACACATTCCATGGGTAACTACGAACATTGTCACGTGCGTGATATTAAAGCCTATCTCGATGCCCAGTATTACCCGTATGATTCGTATAATGCGGACTTCGATGCTAATGATTATTCCTACTTTTACGAGGAATTTTCTCAATTTGAAGCTTCATATAATCGCAGTCAACACCTCACATGGTTTCCAAATCCACATTATTCGAAAGATGATTATAAATCTATTTGGCCTTTCTTCGTTATAAACCTACAGTATCGCGACACATCGCTAAAAGCTGGAGTTTCCGATTTAAAAATTATGGCTAAAATGAATAAGAGTATCCCAAAAAACACAACTGCATATGCGTTACTTGTTTATGAAAAATTGTTCACATATAAACCGCTAAGTGAAGAAGTATTACGAATCTTTTAATTTCACTTACTCTTCGATGGCTTGATATAAACTATATACATAAACAATAATAATAAACTTTATTTTGTGAAACCATTTCTTTTATTCCATTATATTACAACCATTTTTACATCACTTTCTTCCTACTCTTACACTTCGCTAACATTTATCAACAGTATCGTATCCTTCCTCCAATGCTTCTTCTTCTTCTTCTTCATTAGTTTTTTCCATTTCTTCGTGTTTACTGGCGGCTACTTCATTCCGTTTTAAAAATAATTCAAGTTCAACAAATTTGTGTAACAATTCCATACAGGCTAATTGTCCGGATTGTAATGTTTCCATCTTCATTAATAACATAGACGAATTTGGGGCTAAAAAAATATACTCATTTTTGCGAATTTTATGTGCAACATTTTCACACGACCTTCGAAGGTCTTCTAAATATGTAACCAACTCGGTCATTTTCATTTAAACTAAAAATAACAATAAACTTACTTCAACAACACATTATTTATACGTACATTTTATTACTCTTTTTCCATGTCTTTTATACTACAACTTCATCTCCCTTCCTCTTCCGCACTTCTGACAATGTATCCTCCATAACAATTAATTACTTACTCCAGCGATCATATTATACTTCATCATACTCATCAAAAACAAAGAAATACAATTATATTACATTAACCACTTTCACTTTATAACCACTTCTCATTTGCTACTCATTATAATCTCTCTCATAGCTCAGTTGTCTACGTCGTGGTTTTGGCTACCGGGATGTCGCTGGTTCGAATCCAAGCAGCAGCAGAAAATTTAATAAAAACTTTAATAAATAAATAATAATTATCGGATACCTTCGGTATCCAATAGATAGCGCTAATATATAGGCAACCAACATCCAACGGAAAGGGGAGAGGGGGGATATATATTTCTGGACTTTTAAAATTTTCAAAAGTATTTCTGACATCACAGATATCTGGACTTGTAAAAATTTCAAAATAAAACATCACATGGAGAAATGAAGAGGGGGGGATGAATATATAATTCTGGACTTAGAAAAATTTCGAAATATATCCAGAGAGAGAGAGAGAGAGCAATTTTGTGCTCGTATACAATATAACTTGGTCAATATTCGAGCATAATACAATAGACAAAAAAGACAATGACGAAGGACACAAAAAACAATAGCCAACTCAAACAATGGCCTTCCTAGAGTGTATGTCGGGTCTAAAACAATAGCAATATAACAAAGAAGTAGTGGTCGACAATAGAAAAATACGACAATGGTATTCTAAGAGTGTATGTCAGGTTCAGACCTGACATATGGTCCGAGTAGGCCTAATATGGTCAAATATAGGCATTTCCTCAAAATTGACCGGTGATATATGGAAAATGGGCGTTTTTTAGGGCGTGGCCCTGAACCTGACATACGATAAAAGACATTTTCATACTACTCAGGCGTATTATAATAGTATATTGTCTAACTTGGACGGAAAGTAGGAAATTACACAAATGTGAAGTTTACACGAGCCATAGGCAATATTGTGATCTTGGTAGAAGTGAAAAATTGCCTTTCTGGATTTGTCAGATGTTACATTTTTTGTAACAAGTGAATGAAATGCCAGAGGAAGGTAAAAAGGTAAAAAAAAATAGTAAAATTGAGAGAACTAAAAAAGATAGTGAAAAAACGCGAGAGAAAAGTAAGAGAAAATAAGAAAAGTATATGACAGTTTACAATAAATATAGAAAATGAAATAGGAAATCCCATCTCTTCCCTCCATAAGAAAACTATTGTTGCGGTTCTGAATTTTAAGAATTTTAAGCTATTTGAAGGAGAAAAACAAGTAGTTAATGGCCTTCTTCCTATTAGCAGGGTTTTCATTAAGCTTTTATACTAGCTATAATCTCACCTTTTAGAAGTTGCATGCAAAAAAACTGAATTTAAACATACGAAAACTGATTGTTTATACTCAAGATTAAAAAAGTAAAATAGTTTATCTTTCAGATTGTACTTAGAATCTCGCTTTCTTAGAAGCTAAATTGTAGCTTTTAAGCCTTGGTTTTGCTATTCATAGGTCGCGATTTCAAATATGTGTCAGGGTAAAGAATTTTTCAGAAAAAAAAAATAAAGAAAAAGTAGTTATTTGTCATACAAGTGCAAAAAGTAGGTGATTTTGATATAAGTGTAAATTCTGAAGCATTTGACTCGTGCTGCAAATCACACTAGTATCAATCACCTACTTTGCACGTGTGTCACACACTATTTTTTGCAGCACCCCCATTGACCCGCCAAAAATTATGATTGTTTTTTCAGATCCAAATAATAATTAATAATTTTATTTTTTTTAAACCAAAAAATCACTGTACACTTTTTACACTCCCCCAGAAAAAAAATCAAAATTTTTTAAGTACAGTTTTTACTTTTTTTAACCAAGTTTGAAAATACTTATGGAATTACTTTTATTCGCAAATTTTCATTAATTTATTATTAAAAATTTACAACATATGAAAATCTATTGAAAAAATATCACCTTTTTCCATTTATTTTTGTGTGAAAGTCATCGGCTTCTTACTTTCCTCCTATATTGGATAAAAATGCGATAAAAAAAATACGGTATTCATTTCCTAATAAAAACTGAGAAATTCGCCAATCCATGCGAGAAATTCATCGAGATGTGCGAGAAATTCAAGTTGTAAATGCGCATATGAAGGATATAATTTTTTTGACTTCGTATCGAAATTCGTTACTTTTTATCCTACTTTTGAGAAGAGTGTTGCAAAGTAATAATTTCTCCCGGTAGAAGACATGCAATTAATAATTATTGACGGTAACAAAAAATCATCTAAAGAAATTGGAAAAGAAGTACCTCGGCTAAAAGAGAGGTATATGGAAAAATAGATAGCAGCTGCACTGCCTAAAATAGGCCACTTTAATTGCGCAAAACATGGCTCAAAAAGTGAGTATTTTGTGCACATGTTACAAAAATGTATTTTGTTGTTCAGAGTTAAGGGGGAACTAAATTACATTCAATCTAGGAAGGTAAATTTTCTGTAGGCGAGTCGCAACGCTATCACACACAACAGCAAAATAGAGTACAAGCTTTACGTGATGATGAATTGTGTTTAGTCTTACTCAAATGTATGAATCACGCAATTTTTTTTTTCGTATGTTGCGAGGGGTAGATTTACCTTCTGAGATTGAATACGGTACATGTAGCTTACATTTTTGTGGTTCGCAGAGGGAAGAAGGCAGGAAAAAACGAGCGGAAAATGTCCCTGAATCTATTTCTGGTGTTTATGGTGCACAGCACTGCCCCTAACGACGTCCCATTTAAACACTATCTCGGATTCAGATGCTGCTTCTTCAGTTTTTATGTGAAAAATAATCTGTCTGAATTGTCAGACATTTTCTTTTGTCACTGTCTCATCGAAGACTTTGATTGAAATATTATTTTACAGAACTTAAGGTATGTTGTAAAATGAAGTAATTTTGAAAAAATAAGAACCGCCATCATAGTCCTATATATTATGTATTACATGTTCCCTCGTGCCCGAATCGTGTATCTGGCTGAATAAAATATGAAAATTGGAAAAATTCTACCGTATTCCTCACGTGGTGTAAGCCTCCATTTTCTTTTATATCATCGAACATTCTAGCTTCGCTTCTGCTTTTCACTAACCTTTTCGCTCCTTTTAACGTTTTTTTTTTTTTTTATTTATTTATTATTTTCTTGCCTGTCCTTCCCAACCCATTTACCTATTTATCCACCGTGTGTAGAAGCAACCGTTCGACTTTCTAGCTTCATCATTTTAGATTTTCATGCAGTAAATATTTGATTGGCATTTTTACTGCAAGATGTCGTAAATTTCTTTTTCCTGCGCACGTTTTCGAGTGAGTTTTGTTATACAGTATTTTCTCTTCTTTATTATCCCATTCATTCAACTGGTGAAAAATTTAACTGCTAATTTTGTGAGACCCACGTCTCAGATTTCGTGGGTAAACTGTGTCCTTTTATTCGATTTCCCAAAGCCGTTCTTTTTGCCAACTTTTCATTTCCGTTGGTCCCTTTCTCCCGCTTACTACTACACTTTTTGCTACCCACTCTTTTCTTCTTTGTTTCCGTGAACAATTTTCCCAGCTGGGAAAATTGAATCCTCTTTTACAAAATTATCGTGACTTTCATGTGCTCGTATGTATATTCGTGTTTGTTAACGTTTATGTATGATGATCGTACGTTCGCTGGAATTTTCACGTTCGTTAATTAATTCGAAATTGTCTTCAAATTTTAAGAGAACCCTTACAATTTCTCTGTCCCCTTTTAAAATCAGACCTTTAGATATTTTGATATACTCATCGAAACCAATCTTTTATCGAAGCTACGATCGCTTCTCATAGGGCATCTTGTATTAGGGCATATAACCAAAACCTTTTTGGTGTTATTGGTTACTGAGAACCGATAAAAATCTATATTGCTTTTACTATTTATTGGTTAAAAATGTTATTATTTTCTTACCGATTATTGTTCTGGTTAATCAAAATAACTTTTCTGGTTATTGGTGGTGATGACTGGTTATTGGTTGAAACAAAATTAGATGATACAATAGACAAAAAACGTTTTCTCCAGGTCAAATTATCAATAATTATTAATTTTCCAGGAAATAATTGGTAATTTAAAAAAAAAAATCAATAATTTTGATATTTCATAAAAACCAATAAAAACCGATTTTCTGGTTAATGGTTTCAACGTTTTGTGAAAATTGGTTATTGCTTTTGTGAAATTTTTTTGTTTTGTGTATCGGTTTCTAAATCAATGTTGTCAATTAGTTTTGGTTTTTTAGTGGTTATTATTGTGGTTATGGTTGTTGTTATAAACCTTACCCAGTATTAGTGAACGAAAAAGTTTATTTCACCTAAGAGAAGGCCGAGGCGAAAATAAGCCGAATGAAGAAGAAAATCATTGTTAAATTCAAGTTCAGCCCTTTAGCACTAATAAGTATGGATATGTTACCTCAAGTATAAGCTATATCGTGTAAATTTTCTTGTTCTTAGTAGACTTAAGCGATTTAGTGTTAGCTTTTGTCCCACACCTCGCGATGAATTAGAAACTTTGCAAATTGTGGATATCTTGACATCTTCTTATGGGCGTTCGACTGTCATTTTTTTTGTTACGTGTAAAAATTAACAGGTTTTGTGCACGTAAAATTTTAAACTCGAATTTTCGCATCGTTTCTAATTAAACTTTTTTTCCTTTTTTTTCTGACCATCTCACCCATAAAAGTCAAAGTCCTTAATTTCTCCAACGCACAAGACCCATGTATATATGTGCTTGGTGTAATGTCTGTTAATTAATTGAATGTCGTTCTTCTTGAGGAATCCTTTTCCTTTTCCTCACTCTAGGGCGCAGACTCCAAGTAGTTCTTCATTCACATGAATGAAGGAAAAGAAAAATCGTAGAGAATGTGCCCAAATGATGTACGTATCCACACCCTCTCCGTATACCTGCACCATTTTTCTTTCGATAACTACGTGAACGCTCTTATCAAGGATTCTGTTCGCGTTTGATGCGATAGTAAATTTCGTTTCACCATACTTTCTTGTATACATAAGTGTATTTATATACTGTATATAGATACCATACTCGTATTACGTTTGTCTGTATTTTAAATTACTCCCAAGTAGTTTTCTCTCTGCCTGTTTCCAGCGAACCGCATCTTTTTACTCGGTTTCTTTTCATTTTTCCCCTCTATTTTTTTCCCTTTATCTTTTTCAAAGCTTTTGATGCTGTTGCAAAGCGGAAAATCGTCGTAATGTTTCAATCTGAGAAGGGTAACGTTTTGCTAAAATGATGTTACCAAAAGTACTTAGTCAGACTTCCAGCTTTTAAATGGTTGCAAGATGTCGAAATGATATGGTTGTAGTTGGGTGTAAAAACACGCAAGCTGTTCGAAATGGTGGTACTTTTTGTCGTAAATGTGTACCTTTTGTCCCCTGCCCCCTACATTTGTCAGACATATTGCTGTGGAAACGGATGCTGATTATTGTTTTATCGAATTTGATAGTCGGCGCAGGCGGCGGATACGGATGACGAGAGCTTCTCGAATGATTTTTTAAGAGTGCCGAGCTCGTAAAGGTACTTCGATTTGAAAGTTTGCGTGTAGTTTTATGAGTGTCTGTACGAATGCATAGCTGATTAGTAACATTTCGTGAAAGTAAATGGGACACGTGCGGAGGGAATGACAAGGCGATTTGCTTCTTATTGTGATTTTTTTCTGTGAAGTATATGAGCTTTCTCCCGATTTTTTGAAGACTTATAATATGATAAAGCAGTAGCCTACTTGATCAGTTGACCGTGGGTGCTATTTTTACTGTACATTATAATAATACAGGTAGGTACATACAGACCTCTGGAAGCGATAAAAACTTGATGACTACCAGAAAGGATCAGAACTAGAAGAACATTAGGAATAAATGTAAAGGTGGCCAATAATTCAATTTCTGCCTACTAACTTTGGTCTATCTGCATTTTGTATTGCACTCAAGAACACAGTTAAAGATATGAATGGATAAATCTCGCAGTTGATATACATATAGAGGACTTGGACTTTGTCTTTTTTTTTTTTGCATTTATCTCTCGAGTATTAATTCAGGCTGTTTTCTGCATGAATTTGTTTAATTAAAATTAATTTATAGGACAAAATGATTACAAATGAACAAATATTGGCACTTTATGGGTAGTCTATGCAAATTATTGAATATATGCGTGCTGAATCCTAATACATCTACACTCAGTTAAGGGAAAGTTTAAATTCAGAAGATTATACTAATAATTTATGAATGAGCAAATTTTATAAACTAGTGATACAAAAACGAAATTGGTAAGAAAAAAATAACCACTCATGAATACAGTTACTTACTATTTTTTTTTTTTTTTTTTCATTTCTAATACCGTTATGTTTCCTTTTTGATATTTTGCTACTGCAAGATTTATCCATTCATATAAATTGTGCCAAAATATCAGGACAGAAACAATTTTATTCTACAAAAAAAGAGACTTATTGTAAGAAAAGCAACTAGCAAGTACCTAACTGTATTTACAAGTATTTTTTGTTTTCTTATCAATTTCATTTCTGTATTATTAGTCAATAAAATTATTTTATTAATTACTACATAGTATAATTTTATGAATTTTCTTATCTTTCTCTTAGCTGAATGTAGAAGTATTAGTAATCAGCACGTATGTATTCAGTAATTTACATAGATTACCTATAAAATGCTAATATTATTTGTTGGTTTGTAATCATTCTGTACTATTGTAGAGATTAGACTCTCATAAGAGGTTAGAGGCTCCGGCCTTTTGATGACACACATCATCACAAGATGACTAATTTTGTGCACTGCTTGCTAAACACACTGTATGTTTGTTTGTACTTACTTGCAAACTTATACAAGTATAATGCAACATCTGGACCATGACAAATCGATAGTTCACATCTTAGATGATGTCATAATCTGACTTATCAGTGCACATGCCATATTTTCCCCATTACCATAGCAATGATGAAATATGTCGCAATTAGTCATCACACAAACTTACGTATTCCTTACGTATGTGTCATTGTGTGTGTGTAAGGAGCCAGTATATAAGGCCACAAAATTGTCAATGTTTTCTGAGGTTTTGACTCCTCCATACCTTGTGTATGAATTGTGGTGAATATGCAAAAACTGCAGAACACCTTCTGTTGTCAGAATATCTTCCACAATGTAAGGTTAATTCCACAACTATAAATTAATTTTAATTAAAAAGTGCAAGAATAAAACAACCTGCATTGCTCTTCCTCACGTATGCTGCTCTGAATAAATCCGCTCAAGTAAATTCCTGAGGAGAACAAGTGAAAAATTATTCGATTAAAATCATTACGGAAACAGAACTCAGGGGTCCAATAACTGAAACTGTTGGTAAAATTAACCTGTTCTAATAAAAATTGAAAGAACTGGTGACTTATTTTTTTAGCTTGTAAAATACCAGATTACTCATTTTTTTGTCAAAATTTCTGTTTTTTTGTGTATATGTAGTGAAAATTGATCGATTTCACCTCCCCCTTCCCGATTACGTTGTATTGAACGAACCTTGTCTGAACTGTTCCTTGCATTTGTAAGAAATTATGTTTTGAAAAACAGTTTTTCACTTTTCACCTAAACTTTATAGAAAATGATCATTGATATATACAAATACTAAGTACCCTTTTGGACGTTGACATCAGTTCCAGTATTAGCAAGAAAAATTACTATAATTATCTTAGATCATTATACAAATTACAATATTTTTTAATGCCATAGGAAACAGAAATCCTCTTATTTTCACAACCCTACGTACTACTTTTCTAAGTTCCCATTTTATTCATAATTTATATATTTTTTAAATTCAAATTTTAAAAATTTGTCAATATTTCATTATAAGAACGTGACTTAATAAAACATCGTTAGTTTATTTTTGCGTGGCGTTGCTACGTTTTATACATTTTCCGCATGACCATATAATTAATTGATAATAATTATTATACAAACTTATCGTAAAAATATATTTTTTTATACGCTTTTATTCTACTCACTCAATTTGTCAGTACACCGGATGACCAACTTCAGTGCTGCTTTCACGTGTTGCGACACGTGCACACATACACTTATATCCGTTTTTATCAGTTGTTTTTTCAATTTTTGTTTATTTCTGTCTCGAAAAAAAAGTGAGAAATTTTATTTTCTCTTTCGCCGTTATTTTCTTCTTCAAATTATAAAAGCGTATTTTTTAAAACCTCGTTTTTAACCTAACTTATTAAAGCTTTATTTTGGCCAAATTTGGTTGTGTTAAAATTTTCCTCATTTGGATGAAGAAAAAATTACGCTTTTGTCTCTATCTCTTTTCCCTTTAATTATGCATAATGCCAATGGATGATAATTATCGTCTAATTTTTTATTCATTTTCAGGTCATGCTGGCTGAAAGAAAAGGTACTGACGAGTTGTATGCGATTAAAATTCTGAAAAAGGATATCATCATTCAGGACGACGACGTCGAGTGTACGATGGTAGAAAAACGAGTGCTAGCCTTGTCAAATAAACCTCCTTTTTTGGTGCAACTCCATTCGTGCTTTCAAACTATGGTAAGTGAATTTTTTTTTTCGCCAGGTTTTTCGCTCCTATCCCATCGAACTTGAATTAATTAGTTTCAGTCGCATGTTGAAAATGCGTGTGCATTGTGAAAATGAAAAAAAAAATGAAGCATTTTTTTGATCGAGGAAAATGTGATTTCGTTATTTAATTTTCTACTTTAGTGTAGATGTGTGTATGCTGCTTATATTCATTTCATGCTAATAGGTCAGTCATTTTTTATTTTAGATTTTTTTTAACAATGAGTTTATTTATCATAAAAAAAATTCAAACTTCTGTTTTATCGTAAACGTAAAATTTATGTTCTAAAAAATTAACTTTTGCTGACCAGTGTTATATAATTAGCATTCTCTTTTCACTTTATGTTTTGGTTTCTATTCTAATTTGGAAGTACCCACCTTATTTCAAGATATTCTTTAAATCGTATAAATTCCTTTGCTAGCGTTTTTTTTTTTACATCGCTATTTTTTTGAATTGTTTTGGTGAATTTTATTCCACTTCACACTTACCTTACAAGTTATAACGTTGAAGGAGACCGAACCCTAATCGATATTATTTTCTTACCATGTTGTTACTTGTCGTACGCTATACTTTTCAAAATGTTGGTTTCATTTACATCTTTACCCTTAGATGTCTGTAAGGGTAAATATGTAAAGGCGTCGAACATTCTTATTTTCTCAGTCGGAATTTAAGTAAACAGTTGAAATAATGACAAGGTTGAGAGGAAAAAAAAATTAATCAACTTCGGTGAAGATTAAACTATCTACGTCTAAAATGAGAAGGAGATATGTTACTCTGAGAAGAAAAACAAATCCTTATTGTACATCGCGTAAAACATGAGAAATATTTATTTAATCATTTAAAAAATTTTATCTCGCTCCCAGCTAAATCAATTGGTACGTAGTATGATTACAAATTTACGAGCCTAAATTAATAATTATTAAAATAAAAATTTCAAAAAACCCTAATTTCAAAAAAAAATAAATAAAAAAATAAAAATGAAATAAAACAAGGACACATCTTCACATAAGTAAAGTCTCATCTAATAGGTAGAGTAACTAGACGTTTAGTACAAAATTTTTAGGGCGACTTTGAACGCTTAAATGAGAACTTCGGTGAAAATAGCCTAATAGTTTTCTTGAAAAGTATTCTAATATGTAAGTAATAATTATCATGCATATTCTTCGTAGCACTATGTATTTATGTATAGGAATTATGTACCTCGAAATGCGGAATTGTTTGGGTGGAAAAAGTTAGGGATTTAATTTTTTTTCGAAAGATCATTCTCGTATTCACAGAGTACATTCATTTAAGATTTTAGAGGAGCAAATGTTAATTCTCTATAACTGAAACTAAGATCGGATCTTGCGAACAACTCAAGTCCTTGTTTTTAAACATGTCAAAATAGGCAGAAAACTGATTTATTTTGAAATATGTCTAGCACCCTGTTATGTAAAGTTTTTAGCTTGTTTTATTGTGAAAGTAGTCTAATGGTTTAGGATTACTTTTTCGATTCAAAAAATATTTTTTGCCACATGTGTATGAAATTCTGTATTTTTGAGACTTGTATGACCTGAAGAAAGTGGCCAATTTCAGAACTCTTACTTTTCTTACTTTTTAATTTCTTTTTCTCACTCCTTAATTATTTTTTTCACTACTAAATTTTTTTTCTCACTCTAATTGGTTCCTCAGTTTCCCCCACATCTTTAAATGTTGTACTTTCTTTTATTCAAATTAATTTTTTTTCTTTTTTTTTTTCTTAAAAATGCTTATATGCCATAACAGGAACTTGACCCAGTAACCCTCAGATTTTACTGCCCTGGCTAAAATACAACATTCTGTGGTATGCCAGTGGGGGAACACATTATCATGGATCACCCCCGAAAGCAACATAAATTGCTACAACACTCCATTTAACTTGAACTTACCATACAGCACAAATACTAATGATCCCAATTCTTAATCAATTTTTGATTAGTCAATCGAAATTGACCCTAAAACAATTGATTTGACAAGATGATCGATCTTTGAAAAATCAAAATTAATCGATTGTTAATATCAGCATATCGATCGCATTTTTCTTATTTTTATTTCATTTATTTTAAAATATTCTGATATTGAAATGTTCTCATTTCATTGTGATCGTGTACGTGAATGTTTACAAAGAAGAAAAATAAAAGAAAAAGCATCGATAACATAATATCAGAATTAAATTAACAATAAGGTAGACAAAGGCACTGATTTATTGAAACAATTTTAATTCATTAAATTAAAAATGTATTACATGATATGTGGCTTTTTTTGGAAAAACGGCTCAATATGAACTATAATATTCTTTAAGGAAAAAGGGCAAACAATTGAGCACTTTCTGATAAAATGCTGTTCTATTTAGAAAAGTGTAGAACTTGTTCAATGAAGAGGCTATTCTAAAATCTTGAGGTTGAACTGAGTTATTTGTGGAAAATCAAAAACCGTGGAATTACTAGTTTTCAGATTCATAACTTTAACTAATAAGTTGATAACTGAAAAAATGAATTTAAGCAGATCAATTTTCACTTGATCGATTTTTTTCAATTTTATGATCGAATTTCTCAGAAATCGATTTTATCAAAATCGATCTCTCCTGAGACAAAAATCGGGATCCCTAACAATTACCTTCAACCGTACCAGAGTCTACTTTAAGACAATTCCAGGGTAATTTAGCTTGGAGTTCAAAAGTATTCACTACAGATCTTGTGTGTGCATTGTGGAAATGTAAATCATAACAACTATTTACAATTTCTCATCCCACACAGTGATGGGATCTTAATTTTCCCTAAAACCAGCATTAGCCCTTATTACCCCATATTAGCTAGACATCATTATAGGTACCTATTGACTACTACTCAATACTGATCGCGGGTTTAACAACCCAGCTTTAATATTCAGTACAGTTATTCATCTTGTTTAGAACGTTTTATCTCATATAGCAGAAATAAACTTTCGTTGGTGGCAACTATAAACCGGCCATGACATGCACTTTATCAGCGAGTACCTAAATACGTAGATACTTGTCTTCTCTAACACTGCTCTACGTTATATGTAGTGAACACAGACGATGTACAGCTTATTTAATGTGCAAAGCACTTCAGTATGGATGTGGGAATGATCCGTAACAGTCTGTTGACTTTATAGGCCGAGCCCATATGCAGTGAGAAGGAGGAAGTCCCCACAATACCATTGAAATAATATTAATCTTTGGAGAATGAAATATATGAATTGTAATAAACAAATAAAATAAATATTCAAATACCAGGAATTACTATTACAACTACATGATTTGTCTTTATTAATTTTGAGTAAACATCTTCTTCCAATGTATGAATCCGGACCGATATAAATAAAACTTTAATACTCGATGAAACTAAAAATTGCTATAGAAAGCACTACTTACACTGAACAGAAGAGTACTTATTTTTACGAAGCTAGAGTTAGTAATAATTTCTCTCCTTGATCAATGTCCAGAGCAAGCCTTCGAAACATTGATTGGTGGGAGAAATTATCGGACCTCTAGGACTGGTCGTCTTTGTTACTGGAATAACAAAAAAATACGAATTCTAAAGGTCTTTAGAAAATTAGTTAAATAAGAAAAACCTCGGTAAAAGCCAGCAGTCTTACCTTCTTTCTTGCAGGAACCTACATAATACCTCAATTCTATACACTTACTGCAAAAATTAATGTATAAAATTTGACTGGAGTGAGCAATTTATCAACACGCGTGCAATTACCAGCTCTCGCCTATGGCTAGTGCTTGCTTACAAACATTGCATTTGTTAAGGAATTGCTCACTTTCCTCCCTAGCTGGAAAATTGTAAATTTGTTTTGAAATGAGATTGTTTCGTCCTCATTTTTAAAGTTTTCAATACCTGCTATTTAGATTATTGTGGTGTTTTTTCTTACACTTGCTTTTGAAATCATAACCCCAAAACAACCTTTTTAATATAGTACATTTAACACGGGTATTGCTCTAATTTCAGTTTGACTTTTAAAACCTCATTTAAAGTGGTCTGCGTGGTACAATGATCAGGTACACTCGGCTTCAAAATTGAAAATTTGGTAATTCAGAACCAGCTGCCGTCACCTTCTCGACCCAAAATGGCCGTATATTCATTTATGGTTTTGTTAGTGCTCTAGGCAATATGTAATTATTGAATTCGCGCTGGTAGACCATTGGCCTCCGAATAATCTCCCTCGTCCACTCAGACGTCAATATATTATATCCTCCAGAGACAGCGCTGCATGGCCAAAATGGTCAAGTAGCCAGAGCCCAATAAAAAATTAATATAAAATCAAAACGAACCTAAAAAAAGGCTCTCTGAGTGAAAAGCATTGTTAAAAATTGAACGAGTTTACTAATTTTCGGTTCTACAAGTTTACCTCTTGTCTTTAATTTAAACTTTTGCAACTATTTCAACTAGAGAAATTTCGGCCATATTACTGGTCGTATTTTGCTATTATTTTCGCATATTTTGTAAAAGTGGCCATTACCTTGTTAAACTCTGAAAAACGTATCAACGTACCAATCGGTCAATTTAGAAAAATAAAACGGAAATAGCCGCACGTATCGTCTCCTTTGCCATCTGACTCGTTTAGAAATAGGCGTCCAGTCACACTCGTCGTAAAAGCTCATTCATCAACCTTTCCTTGACTTAGCAGATATTATTCAAGTTCTCGCTCGTGCAGTGAGAGCCATACATATTCAACGCAGGAAAAAAAAAAAAAAAAGGCGAAGAAATCTGGAAGGAAATAGGATAAATATACGACGATACGGCGGTGCTGTTGAGTTGGAGACCTATAAATGGAGTTTTCTCCTTGGTATGAAATTTTAACTAGCAACAGCCTGTGCAGATATCCCATGCTGAACGGGTAAACATGGTCGGGGTGAATTTCGCAGTAGCTATTAAAAATTAAATGAGTTCCCACTGTTTTTGTATTCGCTGTGGAGGCGCCGGTTTTTAAAAATTACATTTCGTCTTTTGTCCGATGAATATCTCATAACTCGGCGTATATTTTCTTTTCTTTTTAAGCAGGTTTCCTATGAAAATCTACTCATTAATCCCGATCTTATGAAACGACTTGGGGCTGAAAATAGATACGTTTTTCGTTTTATAACAAAAAAAAAAAAATTTTGACATTAAAAACTCAAATTCATGCAGGTAAATACGAGTATACATATGTATATTTCGTAAGTGCTTCGGAAAATCCGTCATTTTTTAAACGTCGCTGACATTTTAGAAAGAGCCATTCAATTCAGAAAATGAAAATAATTTGCTTCAATTAACCTGACAATTTTAGGCATTTTACAGTGAGCCCAGATCGTTTTAAGCTAATTGGAAAATCGAACATTTTTGGCTCAATTGGCCTAGCACTAACGGCCTAATGTAATGAGCCCAAACCCATAGGTATATAGGCTATTTAAAAATCGTTCCAATTAGCCTAAAATCATCTGGCTAATTGAACAAGTATAATTTTTTATAAAATGTCAACTCTTTATTAAATGACAGGCGTATTATTGGCATTTTATAATCAGCCTAAGCTGTTATTTAAGCTAATTGGAAATTGTAAAATTTCTTGCTCAGTTAGCCTAGCTCTAACTAGGCCTAAAGGCATGAGCCCAAACCTAGATAGGTCGATTAGAAATCGTTTCAACTATCCTAAAATCATCGGACTAATTGAATAATTTAATTTTTTAATAAAATGCTGGCATTTTATAATCAGCTTAATGCAATCCTATAGCTATTTAGAAATCGAATTGAAATATACTTTTTTTCATAAGCCTTAAAAAAAAAAAGCTAAACTTATAGTGTGGGAACCACCATACCCTGTCTAATATAAAATACATTCGCCAGTTATAGTCGGCGGTGAGATGGCCGTGCGGTTAAGTTCACCGCTTTTAGCTGGCAAATATGTAGGTCCCAGGTTCGATTCCCCGAGCCAACAAAACCTACATCTGGTGACCCTTGACATGTGCTGGACACGCACGCACCCTAGTGGTGTATGGTGGAACTCACAACTCTCCTTCCTAACTTGAGTCACCGATAGATGGCGCCCTATATAGTGGAAATAGAACCCGTATAGGTAGTATAAGCCTGTGTGTATAGGTATAAGAGGCGTTTCTGATTCAGCCCAACCTCCCACAGCATCTAATGTCGTTCAACTCGTGTTGAGTCTCTCTAAGGGGGGAGTGTGTGGGAACCACCATACCCTGTCTAATATAAAATACATTCGCCAGTTATAGTCGGCGGTGAGATGGCCGTGCAGTTAAGTTCACCGCTTTTAGCTGGCGAATATGTAGGTCCCAGGTTCGATTCCCCGAGCCGACAAAACCTACATATAGGTTTACCTATTATGTTTAATTTCTAATGGCACTTATCATTTTTTTTTTTGGTGTGAATCGGCCGAACGGTACTTTCATAAAATCCATTTTTGTTTCGATTCTGAAAGAGGTAATGGTCTTAAACTGTGTGTAATTTTTGGTGAACAGTTGCAAAATTTAATACAATCGTCAATCGTGATCAAGCACCTGCTTACTAATTTTTTAGAAACTAATTTTCTACTTTTTGAAAACCTACTTTTTCTAATGGAGCTGCTGCGTTAGGTTTTTTTTTTTAATTGTGGTTTATGGAGACAAACTTTTTGCGTAAGTTACAATTCTGCCTAGAAGACATAAAAAAATGAAGGGGAGAAAAAAAAAAGGCCAATATTCCCACAAACACGCACAAAATTGAAGTTATCGATTCGTGAATTATGTATTCGAAATATGGAAACATTAAAATATAGATACCTACGTGAAAGCCGTCGGCGTTGAGAAAAATACGCTGGAGCTGGATATATTAATTTTTGACAATCGTCAAATTCAATAAACGGACTGGAAATCGGTACGGTGTCACGTTCGAAAATGCAGCAACGTATTTTGTATACGGGTGTTCTCTTACGAAGAACCACCGACGGGGAGCGAAGGGTTCATTTTATCCTCCTCGTTTCTGAAACCCGTACTAACGTTCCTGAGAAAAAAAGATAACCGATGGATTGATGAGGTGGGAGAGGAGAGTGTAAATTCGAACTTAGGCTGCCTTATATAATATATACGTGCGAAAAGTGTTTCAAAGATGATGATGGAGGATTTGTCGAATTCAATTTGATTGTGGTTTGTTTTATCGCTCCGCCGTTCGTTATATTGTATATACCTCACGTATAAGTAGACTACGTTCGAAAATGTAAAAGTAAACAAGGAGCTAAATTAGGTGTCGTAATTTTGTAACGAGCGCTCTCAGCAGTTTGCTGAGAATTAATTTCGTTGCCGATTAAAGAGACTTGTGAGAGACGATGGATCACCTCGAGATTTGTTTGTGAATTAACTCGAGTAAATTTATTAATCCAAACCGAGTAGGTGTAGACGTTAACACTTTTGCGGTGGCGATTCAATACTCCTACGATATGAGGAGCGATATGAGTTGGTAACTTAATTGTTCGGCATTAGATAAAGTAACGGATTTCACTTTTTGAGCTACTCGAAGCCATAATGTAAATTGTATAAATACCAGCCAGTACACGGGTTGTGATTATAGGTTTTTCGTTCAAATATCCTGCTCGTACAAGCCAGATTGTGGAATTAAATGCGAGTAATCTCCTGCGATTAAAATTTGATACATCGCTTGTTGGTGTGGCAAAATCAATATAGGTATTTATTTAAAAAACTTTTTATAGCTTTTTAGACAAATTCCTCATTCAATGTTTTCCGCTGTACGTAAACATAGAATTTATAAACTTTATATTAATTGATAAGTAGTGAGAAAATGACACCATAATAAGCAGCCAACATTCCGGAGTATTCATCAATTATGATTGGCATTGAATAATCAAATAATTATTCACGACTAACGTATAAATCAGTTAGTAGTCAATTTACTTGCAATGATGATGACTAAATTAGTCATCTATTGGAGTCACAGACATTCACGGCTTATGATTGATTTTAGCCAAGAAATTTTTTCAGCTGGACTAAAACAACTCTCAGCGTAAGTCAGCTTTTACTGGTAATTATACTCCAATGCGCGAACACGTTTTCGTTTAATAATAAACCTAATGTAGGTAGTTGTGTAAGCCAGTGACAGGTATCAACAGACACCCGACTCATGTTACACGACTTTTGTTGGTGCAGTGTAACAAAATTACTGCAATTTCAGACATTAACATCGTCGAGTTTAATATGGTAGGTACATAAAATCCCATTGTCTCCATCAAGTTGGCACACTTTGATTCCTGCGACATTGCACAGGACTGTAATTTTCATTATGACATAACATCAGTTGCCTTTTTACAGTATATCCTGCCTTTCTTGATACTGTTTATTACGTCTAGTATTTATAGCTTCATGTGTAGGGCGCACAGTGTACCTATTCCAGTTATCTTGTATGATTTTTATAGAGTTAAATTTGGCAGTAAAGTATGGTTTATACTGATTGATTTATTCTTTATGATCTAATACGTAAAACGTTTACTAAAGGGAAACACTGAGTTATGGTTTATACTCTTCGACTACATTACTGGATCAGTAAAGCTCCACAAGCCCAATTTACTTTTTAGTGTCAACACATGCTGGCGAAAAAATAGGAAACCCTAGCGTACCTTCTACGTATTTTCGACGTTTTGCTTGAATCCACCAATTTAGAATACATCTGATAAAGACATCCCTTAAATTCACAAAAATAGTGTACATAAACACAAAGCAAAATATGTCAAAAGGTACGCTCTGGTTACCTATTTGGCGCCGGCATATCTAACCAGAAATCATATTTCTTTACTGGTTCAGAACTATATAGTCAAAATTTATACTTTTTCTCTTAATTTATTCTCTGAAAGTTAAAATTTCCCAACTTTACAGAATACAGATTAAAAATTATAGAATAGAGATGCGAGTCTAAACCCTGCTTAAATGCTACAATGCACCCATACTAGCAATACAGTAAGCAGAAACACAACATAAATTCCAGCTGACTAGTATCAGGAGTAGGTAGGATCCAAACTATTCAGATTAAGGATCACTGATCAAGTTTATGATCCATTCAAATCATTTTCTGGGGAAAGATCCAAAGTATCTATTCGGTTTTTTTCTCAGGATCTGTTTTTTCAAATTTTCCAAAAAAAAGTGAAAAAAGGGGAAATGAAGAATATACTTTGAAATTATTCATTTATTTTTTCAAAATTCATTTTTTAATATCTGTTTTGAAATCATACGCAGGATCCTTGAAAATGATCTAGATGGATCCTTTTTTTTTTCAGATGATCCGTGATCTAGATTTGGATCATTCTTTGGGAAGTGTTTTGTGATCCGGACTCGAATCATTTTTTTTTTAAAGTATCTGTGGTCCGAGTCATTTTTTTGGTGATCTTACCCACTCTCGATTGTATGCATTTAATACCTAGCATTTGCAGATGAATATTAGTGATGTTTCATTCAGCACTGAGTCGACTCACAAGATTCGATTTCACTAGTGAGTCAACTGAACTAACTAGCATATCATTTGGGAGTTGCTTCTCACAAGTTGCGAGCTGTGAGTTGCGAGTCAAGAACCTACACTTCATTTGTTCTGTTTTTTCTTATTTATTCTTTTAGTTCTTCATTTCTATCCTTCATTCATTTTGTTTTCCAACTCTTTTATCTTACTTCTTTTCAAGTTCTCAGTTCTCCGTCTTCTTAGTTCTTATGAAATATGAATGGATATAAGAGAGTAGAAGAAAGGTTCCAACAGGTCTCGGATATAGAATTAGGTTTGGTAATAAAAGAATTAAAGAAAACAAAGTGAGTAGTATTCCCGCTGACATTTATTTTTTGACATTTTTTCAACATGATACTGTATTGAACTAATACATACATTGGGTATTGCTGATACGAAAAATTGTGATAATTTGTTTGTCATAATTTATTACTTTAGTCAGTGATTATTGGTTGATCAAGAATCATTATTAATCAGTCAATTGACTCGAATTTTTGAAGAATGTAAAAATGATTTAGTGAGTTTTTACATTTTCATCCCGCTAACAAACGAAAAAAAAAAAACATATTCCTACGGGCCTAGGTATAGGGCTGTGCAGACGCTCTTTAAACTGAAGCTGGTATATCTCAACCAAAAACTGAGAATAGAAATTAATTTAACAAAACTTAACTCACCAAGAATATTTTTATTCATTTTATGCGAGTAAAAATACTCAGAAATAATGAAAAATTCACTCCATGTCTTTATAATGCGCAATTGAATGGGCGAGTATGTTACCTTCCTAACTTATTCATAAAAAATATCTTCCAATTTTGTATTAATGTTTTCTTTTCTCAAAAGAGGTTTGTTTTATGAACATTTTTCAATTCGATAATATTTTTGACTCTTTTTGTTTCATTTTCATCGCTTTTTCACAAAAACTGCCGTATTACTGAAACATGGAGGTATTTCAAAAATTTTCAAGCCATACGTCAGTTTGACTTTTGAAATTAATGAACGAGATAATGAAAATTATTTATTCAGCTATAAAGACATTCTTCTTGGTGTACTCTCACATTCAGTGTAATGTTGAAAAACCTCATTCGTAAGGTAAGATAAAAGAAAAGAATGCTCTACCAAGTTGAATCACTTTTTATTATATATCGATGCATAGATGATGTTTAACATATGTAGGTATATCTATAAGCATAGGAAAGATTTTAATTAGGGGGGTTCATACAAATATTCCCCAGAACACCCACCCCAAAAAAAAAATGTTGTCTTGAATTTTTCTTTGAAAACTTTTTTTTTAGAAATTCAGAGGGGCTAGGGACTCCCTGTCCCCTGCCTACGTCCATGGGTGCATCTATATGAAAAATGTTGCTACAATAATAGTAATAATTTAAAAACGAAGTTTACTTCTAAATGTCTGTAATAAACCAGTTTCGATAGTTGAAATATTGTTAACTTCCTGAGTTTTGATTCTAAAATGCCACAAATTTATGGAAGTAAAATGTTGAAATTAATAGAAAAAGTTATTCACATTTCTTGCAAAATCGGCATTTCAATTACCTACGTCAAATAAGGTTTAAATTTCAGTGTGAAATTCATTTTCTCTGTCATAATCTTGCGTCTCCCTGATGACATTTTTTTGAAACATTAATCCTAAATGAATGATCAATACATATTTCTATACTTTTTTCTTTTTTGCAGGATCGTTTGTATTTTGTTATGGAATTCGTTAATGGTGGCGATTTAATGTTTCAAATTCAACAGTTTGGAAAGTTTAAAGAACCTGTTGCTGTGTGAGTATGCTACACATTTACCCACATCTACCATTTTAATATGTACTTTTAATTTCAGTTTTCGTTTTACCTTTTATTACACTCCTTTTTGGAATATTTCAATACTAACTTAAGATATTTGACGTTACGGAGGCGTTGATGGGGTTTGCTATTAGTAAACTCTTATTATTTCCTCAAATACTTGCGTACCTGCGAACCTAGATGAGTGAAACAGAAATGTGAAAGGAATTGAAAACTTCCGGTGCCATAAATTCTACCAAGGAATAGTATTTTCAAAAATCTTGTACATAAACTGTCTCAGTAACCGATGCGATCCATTGATGAACAATAGTAATTAATCTACGAAATGGTGATCGTTTTTAGTTCATTATCAACAGAATAATTTCTCGATGACATTCGAATAGCTTTGTAGAACCAGCTGTCTATATATGACGCCTGTTACTGATTTTTTACACGTGTGGTTCACTTCACAGATTTTATTCGGCCGAAATTGCAATCGGTCTGTTCTACCTGCAGGCCAACGGAATACTGTACCGAGATCTGAAATTGGACAACGTCATGCTGGACCAAGACGGACATATAAAAATCGCTGACTTCGGTATGTGCAAGGAGGGCATTTCGGGTGACAAAACAACGAAGACGTTTTGCGGCACTCCGGATTATATCGCGCCTGAGGTAAATAAACCGTAAAATCGGCGAACGGAAAGATTAAAGTATGAAATATAATTTTGTTACGAAACGAGTAACCATGTTCTTCCGCTGAGGGTTAACGAGTTCGTTCCTATAGTGGCGACATTAGGGTGAGGAGGAAGAGGGGCACGATAGGAAAATTGCCAGATTAGAATATCGCGTATCTTTCGGCTGGTTAATCCGCACAGTATTAATGACTCGAGCGAAGTTATTCGGATGTGGCGAAGTGATTTAATGAAGAACAGATATAATTTACAGGAGGGCGACTGGATTTTGTTATTCGCGTTGTTTGTCAGTGAGAAGACATGAAACACATTGAGAAAGTGTGTAAGCGTATTTAGAAATTATTAAAACGACCACAGGGCTGGATTTAGGGGGGTGCGAAGGTACAACTGTACCAGGCGGCAAATTTTTAAAGGGCGACACAAAAAAGTAAGAGAAAAAATGTTTTTGACAACCTTTTTTTTCTATTAAGTATGACCATAAAAAAGTATTCAATTAAACCTGTGGGGACTTAACTCGTATGAGGTATGAGGGGCTCGCACCCCTCGATGACAGTCACTGCCAAAAGGCTGGCTTATTGTTTGCCTCAATGACGTTTAACCTTGTGCAAATGTTTGAGCGTAATTTCTTACAAGTAATTGCAAGTAATATATGAAAACCAAACCGTAACTAATCAGACAGTTACGATGATGTCACAGTTTGGTACATGAACCTGTCCATTGTTCCTTATCTCAATAAGTGACGCACTTCCTGTATACATGGATGTATGTATTTGTTATGTATGTATGTTTGTGTGTGTGTAAAGAGCCCCCATATAAACTGCCCAAACCTGCTCTAAAACCCCCAGTGTTTGTCCAGGTTTTGGCTCTCCCATATGATATACATATGCAGTGGCGGCACCTGCAAATAATCTTTTGATTACCTTCTTGTGTAAATATTCTTTCAAAACCTATAAATTATTAATCTGGTAAAAATTTTGCGGAAGGGATGGGTGGCAGCAACTGAAAAATGAGGGGGCGCAAAAATTTTGTTGTACCCAGACGCTGGAGCTGTAAATCTGGCCCTGAACGCAACCATTTTATCCCTGTGGGGCTCTGATTTTTCTTAATTAGTTTTTATACTTTGTTTAACCAACTTATTTGGTGTGATCGTATCCATCATTCGCAGAGGAAATACTGTTAAAGCTGCCGACAGTCCTTATTCAAAGAAGTCCTTTTTGGCCAAATTATACCTACGGTTTGGAGAGTTTGCTTAAATCATAATGAAAATATCCCCTAAATAAGAAGTGTCGAAACATTCACACTTTGTCCGTTTCATGTGCATACCTAAATCTAACTTTATTGCTGATTCTATTTCTAAAGGGAGATTAACTCGAATTTTCGACTTATGACGTTATTCCCCGAAAAAGTCGTAAATGATTTTGGCTAGTGTCACTTTTTGAGAAAATCACTTTGAAAAAAAAAGAAAAAAATAAGTATAAACTTGACTGAAAAAAATTATTTTTCACATATCCGAGAAATGATTTTTCGAACTGCACGTAATAAATTTAAAATCAATTTCCTGGTTATTTTCCTGCTCATTGAACCGTGCCATAAAAATAAAAGATATTATTTCCCTTGAGATATGCAACGAAATGTGTTATATAATTTCGAATTGTGACAATTTAGACGGAAAATTTGAAAGTGAATTGCAAATAATTATTCAAACTTACCTCCGAGTATAATTATATTTTTTGGAAAAGTCAGTATGTTTCAAATGGTAGCTAAAACTGACTCGGAGGTACCTTCCTTCCGAAGCTCTGTGACTATATATTGCTTTAGGATATGACCTTAAGCAAACGAAACTTACAATTGATGGAAAGAAAGCCAAAAATTTGTGAGTGTACTTTTCTGAGGAAGCGATAGATATTTTGGCAATGAATTCACACATCTTTGCACGATTTGGGGTTCATATAAAACAAGCAATAAACCTTCGTCTTCCTCGAAGTCATAAAAGCTGTAATGCAAAATTCATTGCAGGGAGTTTGGACTTTAAACAACTTAACGAATTTTAC
This sequence comes from Ericerus pela, assembly GCA_011428145.1. Taxonomy (NCBI): domain Eukaryota; kingdom Metazoa; phylum Arthropoda; class Insecta; order Hemiptera; family Coccidae; genus Ericerus; species Ericerus pela. The sequence continues at coordinate 372,017 of WOFM01000486.1, forward strand.
AGGATTATCCGTATGCCGGCCAGAATCCAGGGCTGGCACAAGCCAAAGTGCCGCTGAGTGGTGCCTCGAGGCTTATAGCCTATGGCCGCCTTCATATTTGAGAATGAGACACATGTTGACTGAGATCAGATGGCTTCTTAAGAAACACCTTGTATATAGGTATATTTATGCATTTTGGCAAATTTTGTGATGAAAAACATTTACAAAATTCGCTTTCAACTTCACATATCTTCAGCTTCACTCATCTAAATAGGTAACAGATGGATAAATATTTCATTTCAAAATAGTCTGTCATTCTTCGATACTTCCAGTGTGCAAAAGAGCGATGCAGCTTTCTGCAACAACTTCCACTTTGATCCTTTTTATTTATTCTTCTTTTTTTCAAAAAGAACTACACGGTAATACATAATTACTGTAAAGATACGTTCTTGAATTTTATCGCTATCGTTCGGTAGAATATACTGCCGAACGATAGTATTTTGTTTTTTAAATCTTCAACTTTACGATGCTAAATTTACTTGTACGTAGTTCTACATTCACATAGTATCTGGTGTGGCTATAAGTAAATCGAAATTTCATCCATTAGTCAACGGTGATTTTGTTTTTCCTCGAAAAAGTCACAAATATTAGTTTTATTATATGCGAACCCCTACTCGAGGCTGCGCGGATATGATAATTATTGTCAATAAATTTAAAAAATAATTATATTTATAATGATAGAAATGTGTTGGGTACGATTTTAGTGCATATTTTGTGTTTTTTTGTTTGTGTGTTTTTTTCATTTTGTTGTATTTTAAACCGAACTCTTCATGTTTTAGATCATTTTGTACCAACCATACGGTAAATCGGTCGATTGGTGGGCATACGGAGTACTTTTGTATGAAATGTTAGTGGGACAACCTCCATTCGACGGAGAAGACGAAGAAGAGTTATTCGCCGCCATTACCGATCACAGTGTCAGTTACCCAAAGAGTCTATCCAAGGAAGCGAAAGAAATATGCAAAGGGGTACGTATATATATATATATATATATATATATATATATATTATCGATTACAATATTATTGTTATTACTTACTCGTTTCGCCCATTCTTCGCCGTTGATCCATAATGCCACCCTGTAATCCTAATATGTTTTTGAATACATTTTTTCAGTTTTTAAACAAAAATCCGCACAAGCGATTAGGAAGCGGCGAAAGAGGCGAAGAGGACATTAGAGGCCACGCATTTTTCCGACGAATCGATTGGGAAAAAATTGAAAATCGCGAAGTACAACCGCCGTTCAAGCCGAAAATTGTAATTTTCGTTGCATATTCTCTTCTTTCCTCCCCCCCCCCCATCGCAACATTCAAAAACGAACGCATATTACCCACTCGGTTAGACGTTGGCTCAAATTGTAGTTCAGAGGATATGGCGAAAATTGTTGACCAATAAGGTTGTGAGCACAATTTTAATAAGTTTTTCTAGTGGAAAGGGTGACGAAATTATACCCTATCTGCCCTTAGGTAAGGTTTCTTACAACTGACTGCGCGCTTAAGGCATTATCAGTTTTTTTTGTGGCTAACTCGCGATTTACTTGCTAATAATGATGCAACTTGAAAATTTCTATACCTAACCGAAGTATTTTTTCAGAATTTGTAATCTCGACAAAAATTAATTTTAATTTGGTGTGCGAGAATACTTATTCGTGAACAACTTTAGCAAAAAATACTGGAGTATCGTAAGAAGTAAAGATAGAGCTGTGACCTCCTGCAGTCTCCTTATGTCTTTCCCGCCCCCCTCAAAAAAAAAGACATGAAAGATATTAAATTTTTTTTTCCTCTATTTTAGTGAAATGTTGGTAAGATGGGACGTATGGAAAAGTGATGTTTTTGAAACATGCTAATAAGATCAGAGTTATGTTAGTGCTTCATCAAAAAGAAAAGTTCTGAGGGACATTTGGTCTATAAAACTTAGTTTTAAACGTATTTGACGTACCAAATAGTGGGCAAATACTCAAAAACACCTAAATAAAACTCATGTCGAATAACTACGATACAGATTATAATTACAAATAAGTTTTTCGAGTGAAACTTCTCGGGATATTATTTTGTGATAAACTGTGCAAATACGAGTGATATTATATCGACGTGCAGCATGCAATGGTCAAGCAAAACTAAAAATCTCCCGTGCAATAGTAAAATATTGTTCCTCGAAGTTTACTAAAAACAAATCATTGCTCTTTGTTATTTGGGGTATTTTTTAAATTTTTTTATCCGGTTTGTTTTCATTCCAGAAGATGAACTCTATAGAGATGTAAAGCATCCGCTAAAATGCGTCACTAGCGCTGTTGATTTCGGGATAATGAGCAGTTTTTTAACATTGAAAACATACAAAATCAAAATTATCGAAAACAATTACGCAGAAACTGTTAGCGGTGGAAAGCTGAAATTTTTAGGAGACATCTACGTAGGTTAACTGAAGATTCCCTGAAATTTTCTGCTGAAACCTTCCTTCTATTTCACGAGATATCGTCGAATTTTAGTTCATATTCCCCAATTTGATTGAATTCTTATCATTAAAATCATAGGATTCGAACAGAATTTCAGCAATATCTCGAGAAATAAATGTACGATTTCAGCCAAAATTTCAAGGAATCTTCAGATAACCTGTATGTAGATGCATCCTAAAAATTTCAGATTTCTACAACTTATGATTTTCGTGCATTTCCTTTCAAAAGCTTTGATTATATATGTTCTCAATGTTAAAAACAGTACATAATCAAGAAATTAACATGTTTTACGAATGAGCCATCAGAGGGCTAGTCCTTTGACTTTAGATCCCAATGAATATTCAAGTACCTATCTTCAGTTACAGTTAAACTTCACTCGTTTATCTGGAATCTCTACTACCTCCGATTTTTTTTACGACTATCAAAGCTCGTGAAGCTTATGTTTGAGAATAGAATTCTCTAAATTTTGTACGTTTCAAATATAAGAAAGGCACGAATAGAATAATGTTGACAATTTTTATCGTTTAATTGAAAGGTCTCATTGATTAAGTTTCATATTCGTTGTTTCCGATGAACATTAAAATGTAGATATGAACGTTTCTGAAGGAAAAAATGATGATAAATGTTTTCAGTGTTGAAACTGCAGGGAGAGTTTCTCTTAACAAATACAATGTGAGGCATTTAAAACTACAAAAAATGCATATTTTTCTTGGAATTATTCATCGCTATCGTTTTAGATTATAATCGTAAATCATAAAAATATATATTCCTTCTTTTTTTTTTTTGATAATTCTATTATCCGGATCACTCTCTGGTCCCAATTAGTTTGCATACCAGAGGTTCTACTGTAGGTAGTTGTTCAAATAATTGAGATCCAAGCTTTTGTTATCGAGACACTTTTCGTACTGCAACTTGAGTGAAAATTCATAAAGCAGGCATATATTTTGAACAAAAAATTTCTTGCTGAACAATAATATGAGTTTAAGACTCCCACTCCAGTAAATGGAGTCTAGGTTGTTTCACCAATTGTCTTTTCACCAACGGACATCTCACCGAAGAGAATTCACCTAAAACGGACAATTCACCGATTTGTATTTTCACCTAATAAGTAACTATTTCATCGACCATCACATTTACCGACAGATTTTTTCACCACCTTATCTTTTGTATGATATGGTCCGCTGTATATTTAACAAAACATACATTCTTTCTCAATTTTTAAACTTTAACTTATTATTTAACTACATTTATTATAAAATTTTACTAATTTTAATTAAAATAAAAATAAAAACCGAGTACATTGAGAACACACTTTCAAGTATTAGATATCACTTTTTTTTTGTTTTTTTTTGTCTTCCCTTTTTCCCCGTTCTTATAATTTATATATTAAATTTTTTTTTTTTTTCTAATTTAAAAAATAAAATTTTACAAAAAAATACCAATTCGATATAATTTAAGTTTTTAAGCCTTTAAGGCCAATTTTCAAAGTTGACATTTTTACTTTTTAATTTCAGTGTTTTCATATTTTCATTAATTAAATAAAATTATTATAAGCTTTTGTTCAACTTACTGGCGACCTGGTTGACTGTTTACAATCAAAAATATCAATCGATTCGATGAAAGGACTTTTAAATGAAACTTTGCAATAGGTGAATTAACCTGTAGGTGAAAAAGTCTGTCGGTGAATTATCCGCTAGGTGAATTTCATAGGTGAAATGTCCGTCGGTGAAAATGCACTCGGTGAAAAAGGTCGGCTTCCCAGTAAATGATTTGAGAGCAAATATGCATTTTTTACTATTGCACAATAGTGTTATTGCCTGTTCGAATTTTTATGCATAACTGAGAGAAAAAGGTGTATTGGTGCAGAATGACATCGTAATTACATTTTACACGCTTAGGAACTGATTGTACTGCTAATTCAGTCGCCGTGGTAATCATTAGAGGTATATCTACAACCCGTCTCCGTTAACCATTGCCAAAATATGCCATCTCGACAGCTTCAAAATTGTATGTTGCTAAAAAATATTCCAATTACAGGCATTTTCGGCCCCGATTATGCGTTGATGATCTATCAAATCATTCAATTTCTTTTAACCCCTTGTAACCCCTTAAAATTTTAGCACTTGATGTGAAGCTCACTCGTTAATTTTGTCACTTGTATCTGTGTTCTTCTGAAAAAACATAACCAACATTAAACACGGAAAAAAATCAATATCTTGTCTTTTTTCTGTTTGTTTTTTGTTTTTTCCCCATGTCGTACTGTTTAACGCCTTCGCATCTTCCGTACTTATTATAGTTTAATGGTTTATTTTTCCTTTCTCCTTTTCAGAAACATCGTAAAGACGTGAGTAATTTCGACAAACAATTTACGTCGGAAAAAATCGACCTAACGCCTACCGATAAATTATTTATGATGAATTTGGATCAAACCGAATTTATGGGTTTTTCGTACCTGAATCCGGAGTTTATTCAACATATATAAAGAAAAAAGTCGACGAATTCTGCAGCTACTTTCATGACGTAAAAGGTGGTGGTAAGTGCGTTGGTTCATCGTCGACATTGGTACAACATTTTTTTCGACTCCTCGAAAGTTGACAAAGCTTGTAATTTTTCCAAAGACCTAAAAAACACAAGTAGAAAAAAGTCTATCGTATTTTTAATCACTTTGCGTGTACCTACGTTCTCGTTATTTGTGTACGTCAGCAATAATGGAATTTTTTTTTTTTTTACCGACTTCAATTTCGTCTTGCTCTATTCCAAATGTAAAAAATGATTTTGCTCGGAATTTCTTTCTCGTGCCCCAACATTAAGTTAGAATTTAATTGACATTTTGACTGGAAAAATACCGAGACAAACCCCTCTCGTCTATTTTCACAAGCTATGAACTTATTCTGTCATGTCTGGATTTTACGTATTTTTCGTTCTGATCTGCTCACTGATGGCGTGCCCATCCCTTTTTACAGGTCGAGGTGTTGTTAACGACTTTTTTTAATTTTTGATGTGTATTTTAAAGAGAAAGAAACATGTATCCTCTCTTAGTGGAGAAAACAAGGATTACTATGAATTACCACGTTGAGAAAAACGTCTGTATTTTATCTTGGAAAGAGAAAAAAAGAGTTAAGCTATATTTATTTCGCTAAGCATTCTATTTCGTTTATATATTTTTTCCCCATTTCTTTTTTCTTTTCCAGACTGTTATATTTGTGTCTCTTCACTATCATTACAACTCGATTATGTTTAATTTTCTACTTTTGTGTACGCGAATATATTATTATATATTTGAAAAAAAAAAAAATTATATCCCTAGGAAGATCTCTTCTCTTTTACATATTTAATTCTCCTCCTTTTATTTTGTAAGATTGTATAACTTTCTCTCTGTCTCTCTGTCTCTATATTGTTGTTTTTTTTTTCTTCTATTTTCCCTTCATTAGTATGTCTTTGTATTTATCGTGACTAGTGTGTATCGAAAATTTGACCTGTCATCTTCCTTTTTTGTATACGTGCGCATGCGTGCGTGGGTGTGTGTGTGTGTGTGTGTAAATATTTCCTGTACACAGATGACGCTAAAGAAAACCTTTGAAAACTTGAAAACATTAATGTTGGAGCTAATTGTTTGGCGTGGGAAAAATGGGCAAAAAACATTCGTAATTTTTTATCAATTACGATTATTTTCGGCATTCAACGGCCTAACTTCGTAAAAAAAAGAAGTACTCTTATTACGAGTCTTGTTTTATATCAGCTGGTTAATTCTATTTAAGGGACTTACATTTTTTTTTTATATTTTAATCGGTTTTCCTCTCTTTTTCCCCCACCCCCACCTTATAATCGAAGTTGGATATTTAGGACGAATGAATCCCGATGACTTGGTGCAAAAATCTTTGCGTGTTTTCCGTATGGAGTAATGTTTCAAGGAGAAAAAAATTTCGATCATCTGGTGACTTGTCTTTCCCTGAAAATTTCTCTCTTGTTTTAAGTGAACTCGAGAAAAAAAATCTGTTGGGGAGGTAGAGTGTACCATGAAATAATTTGACACTGTAACCAAATTGCTTTGTAGCATCACGAGACGATTGTTTATCACAAGTTGTACGATCTTCGGGGCCAATAATAATTTATTTATAGTAATAGACTTTAATTTTAATTGAACCTCGAAAGAGTTTTCTGAAAGTTCTTGTAAAATTGAACCTATTTTAAAAATCAGTGGGGTTCTACTCTAAACCGTTTGTTTTCTGGAGCGAAAAATGTCGAATGTCTTTTCAATGCATATCTATGGGATTAAATTTTCCGCTCCTTCCCTCAATTTCCTTTGATTTTTTGGTCCAACAACATTTTTTTATGCTTTGGTCGGGTAAAACGGACATTTCAAAGAAGTTGTCAGAAGAAACTAACCTAATTGAAAACAGTGTGGATTTTGCCATCTCATTAAGAAATGGTTTTTTCGATCATCTTAGTATTTCCCCGAAGTTGGATGTACAGCGATGACAGTCAAATTTCCTAAAAATAAAAATTAAGAAATTTTAAAAATTTATGACAATGTTTCAAATGAGCTTTTTTTTTTGGTTTCTCCAAAAAAAAGTTTTCAGATTTTTGGTACGTTTTTCTTCAGACTGTTAAACCTGTTCGAATGATTTTTTGTTAATGAATATTTTGAGAACTTTAATTTTTTTCAAGGAAATTTAAAAAAATGTATTTTGGTAGAAATTTCGTTTTCAAACTCTGCACCCCTTTTCTCTCGAGAGATGAGCAAGAAAAATGCTGCATTAAAATATTTGACTTTATGGTATTTAATAAATCCACAAAACTTTGAATGGGTTCTCCCCATCTTTTCCTCAAAAATATTCTTCGAACTCTTGAAATCCATTTTTCAACAGAAGTAAAAATATAGAAAACTTTTTCGAAAAAGTGTAAATAATAAATTGTGACTGACACGATAGTTGGTGGCAATAAATGACAGACTATGGGACCACTACGTTTTTATATCTTATTTAATCTTGAAGACAACATAGGACTGCTTTATTTTTTTTTTCTCCAAACAGCAGAACGATGGGAACCGTCCATACCAAATATTGTGTCAGTGGTTAAGTGTTACAGTTGTTGAAAAAAAATTTTAATGTATTTATTCCGATGTTGTACAAAAGCAGGGATGAGTAAAATTCAACATTTCAACTTGGAGAGAATCGGAATTCTTTATTCCAGTACCTGGACATAATCTCTCAAATTATTCTGGCCTTAAGCAGATACTTTTTTCGACGGATTTATGAATTATGCGATGGTAATCGATCTAAAAAATATAATTGTTATCTAAGAAAAATATTTTTTAATAATGTCATTCAACTTAGTTGCGAAAACATTAAAAAAATAAATTGTAAAAGACCTTTATGGTTTTGTAATAACAATTTATCCGTTCGCTTCCCTTAAACAGATTCTTTAAATTCTTGAAGGAAAAAAAAATTCACGCAACACTTTTCTCCTCGAGAGCATTGCTCCAGCAGTAAAAATTCTCCCACAAATATATACGGAACCATACTGACTTGTACGGGTGTATCGGGGAAATATTTTTTTAAACTTTGGTTGTGAAACCATGGGCGAAATAAAATAGAAATTTACGCCTGCAGTATAATATGTGCTCAATATTTTTCCATACAACTCTTGCAGTTTTGCTAAATACCGTCTGAAGTAAGAGACTACGAGAATATTATGAAAGCATTTTCGTGTGTACCTATTAAACGTATATACTGTATGTATAGATAGATAATATGTATCCGAGTCAAATATCTTGAATTCAACCTCCTTTCTCTGCAATAATTTCACTTTTTTGTTTTTTTTTTAATTTATATCTGTATAACTGTGTACGTGTAATTTTTTAAAATATACCAGAATACTTGTCAGAGGCTATGAAAGACGATCTAAAATTTTTATCATTATAATTACGCACTCGATTTGTGATAAAATAATGAATTTATGAACATTTAACAAGGTAACATCATGTAACTTTTATTAAGGTAATTCATTTACTTTTTTTTCTGTATATTTTTTTTTCTTTTTTTAACTTTGACAATCACCGTGTAATCTATTCTTATTTAGTACCTATCCGTTTTGTGTGGTCATGTATTTTTTTTCCCTCTCCATTCTTCCATTATTTTATAAATTTTCATCTCGCTTAGCAAAAATGGTCTTAGCTTTATCGTTCATTTTGGTAGATTCCCTCTATATAGAATTGCTCTTCAGCTAGAGTTATTTTATGACTTGAAAAATTATACAGTCGGATATGAAGTTCTTAAATTAATAATGAAAAAATGCAGTATTACAACGTAGTTTTGCGTTATAGCTTCAATTGCTCAATTATTCAGTATTACGAGTGTTGTGAAGCGAAAGAAAAATAATTTTTAAAAAACCGCAAAAAACTATGCATCTGAGTACAGTTCAGAAAAAATTTTAAAGTAATATTTCGAATTTTATCGACATGCGTATTTATGTTTCTTTTGACATTTTTGGAATTCGAACGAGTTTTTTTACTCGGCTTTCAATTAATTTCATTTTCTTGCCTCTATATTTTTCTTGCCATATTTTATCAGTCATATATTTTTTAAACATTAATATATAGTTTGTAAGTATTCGTGTAAAATGCGAACTTTTCATCCTTTTTATTTTTCCCCAATTATTTATTATTATTTTTGTTTGTTACTTATCTTATTTTCCGCTCTTTTATCAATTTTTTTTCTAATTTTTTTTTTTTAACCGAATACTTGGTAACTAAATAATGTTGGAATACCTATCCAGGGAACTGATCTTTTTTGATGTTTTTTTAGTTATATGTACGAAATTTTCGAGGAGTTTTTGTCTCGGCTTTCGCCATAACTAAAGCAAAACATCAAAAAAGGGAAAAAAAATCTATTGCCATTAGGAACAATTTTTTTTCTTTTTTGTTATTTATCAAATATTCGGAACAAATTCGTGTCTTTTGCTCATTTATTTGACGCCAGTTAATACAAAACAATTTTCAAAAAAAAAATTTTGTAATCTGAACTGTGATCAGTTATCATGATCATCCCCTTCTCCTTTTTCACCTGAAAATTATCAGAAACAAAACATTTGCGATGAAAATATGATTAAACTTCTATAAATATATACGTTTTCTATTTATGATAAAAAAATAGGCCTGGAAATTCGACTGTATTTTCATTCATGTTTAACGATCAAAAATTCAATTTTTTTAGTTTAGTATTTATCGTGCAATTTTTTTCTATTTGAAATCTTAACATTCAAATATTATTTGTTATATTTAATATTTATTAGCTTACATGTTTCATCGTTACCTTCTTTTAATAATTCCTTTTTTCTTTTTTTTCTTTTTTTTTTGTTTCCTCCTCCTTTGTTTATTAAATAAAATCTTTTTCTTCAACGACGAAAGATTTTTGTAATTTTATTAACAGAAATATCTACATTTGATTTCAGACACTTACATCTTTTGAATGAAACATTCATCAAAAAATGGCACATGTAGGTGTATACCTATTAATTAAGCACTTGGAATTGTAAATTGACTGAAGATAACTGGAAAATGTGGAATTGTTAAGATATAAACGAATTTCCTGCACAAAACATATAACAATCTATGGGGTCAAGCTGTTTGATTGATCAGGGTTGAACTGAGAAATAAAATGTTTTTCTTAAAAAGTGCGAAATATTCTGGTCCTACTTTGTAAGATTTGATAAAAATTTTTTTCGAAGAATATGTGAACATGTTTATATCACATCAAGAAATTGTTCTGTTCGAGTTGCTAATGGTTTTAGTTGTTCCACATCAAAAAACTGAAACCACCCAAAATCCATGGGACAGTGCAGTTTATAACAAGACTGGACTCATGGTAAAATTTTTACTAAAGAACTTTTTTGTCATATAGACCACAGCTATCAGGTCTGTTTTATTAGCTACATAAATCAACATTTTCAACACTGGTGTTACCTTCAGTGTTAACCGTGGCATTCTTTTTGTACCAAAACAACACCAAGGGTTATCAACTTGGCGTTCTATTTGTACATGAGAGTGACAGGAGGGTGACACCGGGACAAAAAATTCTGTACTTACTTGGCAAGTAGGTGTAGGAAATCAGGGCAAGGGTAGAGTGTTTTGTTTTGGTTTACTATGATAAATTAATTGTATTACTTCGATGGCTATCAGATTTGAAATTAGAATCCGATTTAAATTGAATTTAGGAAAGAAGATTATTCCCTTGAGATGATTAATTTACCCAATTTCTTTTCTCTACCGACGAAGAAACTGATACAAAATGTCCGTTATATATATCCTCTGATTAAAGTTTTAGATTTGTCTGATGAAGAAAGACGTGTATCATGTACATCGTAATTTGTACTACTCTATAATATTATGTAAAGTTAAAGGTGCATTTTTACCACTAACTGCTCAGATTAATATTTAATTGATGCAATTATCAATTATCATGAGTCATGACAGTAGTTCGAGTCATCATTTAGGTTGAAGTAGATGTTACTTTCTGGCATTATTTTTGAACCAACGCTTCTGTTAACACTGTCAAGTCCTACCCATAAACATCTCCATAACCCACTTGTAATCTGTTGTTTGGTATTACACCTGCCTTAACTCCAAAATTTGGCAAATAGAACTAACCTATCATTCACTGACATTATGAATGAAAACGACTGGAAAAATCGATTGATCCAATAAGTCCGCATAGGTAGTCATTCTCCTAATCATGAAAGGACGACGCTCCATACAAATCACCAAAGAGCAAGACCGTTAGAATGAGAGAAAAATCAGTCTTGGTATTGGCTGTCTCTCTCTGATGTTTGTTGAGATAGCCATTTCCTGCATATGTTTTCCTTTTGTCGTACCTCCGGTGATTATTTCATTTCTATTGTCCCACATACTGCTGTTCGAGCAGTCCAGGCATAGTATTCACATATAGTCAAAGTAATCACTATATGTATAAGATCCTCATTAAAATATAACCAAAGTGACCGTTCCTTACTACCAACACTATATAAAGCCCTACAGATACGAGTCTAGCAATACGCCATTTTGTAGCCAACAACTCCTAAGTGAATTCAATTGATATTTATTTTAAATTTGAGAAATTTTGTTTTAAATTTTTTTTATTAATTTTATAGATCTTTTTCATTGTTTCACTTGAAATCTACGTTCGCCCAACAGACTGGAGAGCCAAAAAAACAAGCCCTTTATCATATACAATTTTATGGGATCAAACTATGCAATCAAAGTTATCGAATGCGATTGTAGGAGAACAATTGCTTGTAAAAAGCTGAAATTTTGATGAAACATCAACATATGTTTGCTAAAAGTTTCATGAAAATTTCGCTAAAATCATATTATTGGTTCTTGAGAAAAAGCTGAAATTCTATAAAGGGTTATATGAAGTAAATTATGGATACAAAATGGCGTATTGCCGTACTTGTATCTATAGAGCTCTAGCACTGTGTAGTAAATTTAACTATACCGTTTTTGATTATATGGTTGATTAATTTTGTACCAAGAGAGCATATTAAGGGATACTGGGGATGTCGACCTACCATAACCAAGAAAAAAATACTTGACGTTTAAAAATTGTGTATTTTTTCATCAGTTTCGGTGATTTTGTTTTGTGAGGTGGTCAGAAGAGATCACTTAAAATGTGTGGACTCCCCCCTTAAGACGGAACTATATACGTCCTTGTTTTGTACTTGCTGAATAACTGCGAACGAAGCCGTATCAGATTGAAGCTAGTCAAGAAATGAAAATCAAGTTTTATATACTTACTTTTTTAACTGTTTCTGAATATTGTCACGTTGTACCTATTTCTAATAAAGTCTGACGCAACGAGTTAATAATATTTATTCATATCATTTTTCAATATGTTGCACGTTACTTATGGGTGTGTCGACGAGCGTCTCAGCCGAGAAAGTCCATCAATGCCGAAAAAGTTTTCTGGTGTTTGAATTGCGTTTTTCTCTTTCTCGACTTTTGCGGTGGACTGTCTTAATGGGGATTCATCAGCGAACCAATCTGGAGTTACTTGTGTTCTTTTTTCCTGCAAAATATAAAGTACCTATTTTAGTTTTTTTTAAATTCCTTAGTTTTTTCTCTACATAATTTTCATACGTTCGGTTTCTGCGAACATTTCGTTAAAAATAAATCGCAAACTTCCTTGTGCACGATATGAAAATTCATTAAAACTAGCGAATCGGGGTAAGTTGAAAGATTTTTTTTTCCGAGTTGGATCATAATAGGCTATACAAGGTGTTCGCTATTTATAACGGTCCCATACAGGGACGTAACTAAGTGAGGATAGGGGAGGCTCCCTCCAAAAGTCTTGATCAGTTGGCAAAATTGTACGAGTGTGTTAGGTGGTTTTTTTTTTTAATATGATAACATTTTTATTTTCACTACAGCAAAATACGGGGTTCGTTTTTACATTCGATGTTGTTTTTTCTTGTTAAATTTTTCACCGATTATCGATAATATATCTATACAAACTACATAGCTCTCTTATGACACATCGAAATATCCATATTTCATTCAACATTGATAAAACAGTTATGAAGAAATCCATGTATTATTTGTTAACACAGTATCGATAGTTGATGGTAAAAAATTGATATTGAAGATGAAAATGTAATCACATTAAATGTAACACAGTCTGTGGTAGTCACTGATACTGGGGTCTTTTTTTTTAGCAGTTGGTAATTTTCATTTTTCTCCCTTCCCAAAAAAAGCCTTTCGCTACGTCGCTGGTCCCATATTTAGAAAATACACGTTGATTTTGTTTCGTAGTTTAAAATAATTCCTATTATTTTCGCAAAGCGATGTGAGGACGGCGTATTAAACAGAAAATTTAGCGAGAAATCGAATGGTTAAAGTTTCAAGGTCGTATTATCAATATTGAGGAAGATATTAGAGAAATTTCTGATGGTCGAATATCCTCAATTTACGAAGCGAACTTAAAACTATTTTGACAAAGACGTTGAAAACAAAAACACATTACCTACACTTATTCTTTAGCAACAAAGAAAAAAGCTGTATTTTGAGATATTAACATTTTATTTGACGATAAATGTTCGAATAAACCTTCTTTTGCGACAACACATTCAGTTAAGTGATCGTAAAACTTAGTTCTACCTCGATTCGAATGCTGAGCATTAATTTGTTTTTGCTACTTACCAAAATTTGCGTGCCCCAAAAAAAAAAAAGTCGTATAGAGCCTAAATCTGACAATAAATAACCGTACCTGTAGGCTAAGAAATTTTTACCCTTGGGACCCGTTGCTCCGTATAAATGGCGAACTCTTAAGTTTCAAGAAGTCACCAACCCCCCACCCTTCAAAAAACAATTATTTTTTCTATTATTTCCTTAACTGAAAAAAGAAGAACCTCGTAAAGCTGATGGCTTAATGGTAGTTATAGTTGATGCTTAACCAACCATCCAAATAGAAATATTCTTGGCATTTTAAAATTCAGAATTTACTTCCCTCATCCTACGATCCGAATGCCAAGCGTACATTTTTCAACGTATTCCCGGGAAAATTGAGGTCCGTATCATCTGAAGAAAAAAAAAAAATCAAATCTAATTTGTGCAATCCTTACGTTAGTTTAGTACACGACGTAAATTTCTTTCTAAGAAACTTGACTCGAAGAAAATTTTAATATATAGGTACTTGTAATAGATACAAGGAATAAATGTTTAAAAGTGAATGTATCGGTATCACTGATGGAATTATGGAAAATATGTTAAGCAGGTAGCCTATACTTGATACCCAGGTAACGAAAAATAAGTGAATGGCCAAATCAAAAAGTACTCGAAAGCTTAGTTGACAAAAATCTGGATAATTGTTCGAAACTTCTCCGTTCCTGCTTATTGATTCCGAATTAATTTTCTTTTTGGTAATAAAATCAGAGCGATTTCATGTTTTACTTAACTTTATCTGTCAATAAAACATTTTTTTTGCAAAAAAAATTATAAACTTCAAAAAAAGTACGTCATTGAAGACCACAGCACTCATTCTCTTCTTTTGATAAATATTGTTCTCTGAATGGAATAGGTATTGAATGAAGTTTTCAAAGTCTATGTTGGCTACTAAAAAATTTCATACCTATACATAATTTTATAAGATAGATGCAATGGCTAACATTCAAATTTTTTAGTTTTCCTGCGATAAATGAATACCTAATCACAAAAGTTTTCATGAAATTTTATTTCTTTAAAATACCAGCATAAATTTTCAGCTGAAAGTGGTTACACATTTTTATCATTATGCCATGCCATATCATCGGTGCATATCATGATACAATGTGCACAGATGATATGGCTCTCATTTTTTGAAACATTGCCTGAAATTGTATCATACCTTCAAATTGTATTGAAAATTTGGTGATCCCAGGTAGCACCTCTTCATGTGATGGCAGAATACCAGCATCAAATGGAAAGGGGTGGTATCATATTATCGTATCATTTTTTGATATGGTTTAAGTTTACGGACCTCGCGCACAATGAGATGATACGATGATACAATTAGATACATATAGCTAAAGAGATTTCCAATGCCCGATCAAAAACACGACAAAGATGGAATGTTATAAAATGTTTTGAAGTCCGATATTTGTTACGGCACATTTGTCATAGCTTGATGGTGTGTGTGTGTGTTGGTATAGAGATGTCTGTTTTCACTACAAAATATGCGCAGCTTTGTCTGCCCAAAACGTTTAATGAAGTTGACTTTTTGTTGATGATGATGATGATGATGATGATGATCGAAGATCTTTGTCAAATTCTTGTGCATATAGAGAGTTAGACATCTCTTTAACTATATATCTCTGGATACAATACAGCTAAATGATACATGCGTGTACCTGCCTTTATGTTGTTCACTCCCTCAAAGGACTAAAGGGAAAAACAGTGTTTCAGAATAATGATCAGTGACATTATGAAAAAATGTTTAAAAGGGGTGGAATTTTCAAATTTGTCGATTTCAAAAAAAAGAAAAGAAAAAAAAACCTATAGCCTATTAAAAACATCAGTTTTTAAAGTTTTTTTGTCAAAAATATTCAGATTTACCAACTGCTCTCAAAATTTTTAGATTTGCCAACTGATTTTTTTGCTAAGGGGGTGACTTGCCCCTCCAACCCCCCTGTTGGTATGTCCCTGATATTATTATTAGTTGTAGAAGGAAGTACCTGCTCTTTATCTTGAATAGTGAAAACAATATTGGGAGTCTGGATACTTGGGACTGTCCATGAGTCATGACAAAAGTCTCCATCCAGTGGAACATTTTCTAATCAATTGTATAAGTGATAAATCTTTCTTCTCCCATAAGAGCCAATGTATTTTTAACCTTTTTCAAAAATTTGATTTTCCGAATTTCTAGATGCAATTGAAGCTCAACTTAAATCCTCTTCTTCAAATACATGTAAGAAGAAAAATTTTACAAAATTATATTCGCCTATACAGATATGGAAAAAAGTAGCCTTTTCTTCTGTAATTTAACATTGTATTTTTATGAAAAATAAGGCTTCTTTCCTTAAGTCTGTATAGTTTTATTTAACTCTGTAAAGTTTTTTTTCATTCAGTTACTCAAAGAGCAAGATCTTATCTTTCATTGAACTCAAATTATGCTTAAAAGTGCCAAAAATTAAAATTTTTGTAATTTTTTGATTTTTGTTTCAAATTTTATTCAAATTATTTTTGTATTTGTCATTTCATTTAGTTATCGAGGAGAATCGAAAAAATTAAAATAAGTCATATGTTTAAGGACACTACCTCCCTGATAGAAGCCAAGCTGGTATGTGGTTGAGACTTATTTAAAAGACCACCCTCTGCATATTCCTGAAATCAAATATCTCTGCTACATACTGATGTATTAATTTCCCTCATCCATATTTTTTAGGTTTATTTGAAGGGGCTAAGTACCCGGCTTATTGATTTAAGTGGGCTAAATACCGATGAAATTTTCATGCGAAAGATTCCAAATTCTTTTAAAACTTCCCTCTTCATATTGGTATGCATAGACCACACATCGCATGAATTGGAGAATAATTTTAGAAAAACTGGGAATCAAAGCTGGCGCTATATTTTATGTCCTATAATCATGGATAACTGGTTTTTTTTCTTTCTTTTTTTAATATCGGGAATATTATTCTAAATTTAATTTTATTATTGATCATACCTGCGCATTCGTACAATCCGAATTATTTTTCACACTTGAATGATTTAATTTAGTTGATCCAAATGTAGTGTTGATGGTGGTAAAAGCTGCTTCATCACTTTTTGTGACATTAGTGAGATTTTGCAGAGTTCTCGCGGGTCTTTCCTCCATTTTGATCTGCAACCTTAAATCATTACTCAGTCCGGAGTAATTGGTTGCAGAGTGCTTCTCACTACAGATAACTAAATTTTCAATTTCGTGCTGTATTTCGTAAGTCCTGTAAAATGTGAAACAGTATCTCACTTACAACAAATTATAGCCATTTCCTTACAGCCTATTTTTATTTTTATAAGTATTGATGAGTTACCAATTAAATAAAATTAAAAAAGCGCTCATATACGTATATATATATATATAGGTACCTACCTATTATCGATGTAATTGAATAATTTTTCTAAAATCTCGACTGCTTTATCTTCCATTGTCTCTTCGTACAATTGAAGACGATGGCAAGTATTCTTGAAATTCACTTGCTCGTTGAAAATAGACTCGAAATTTTTTCGAAATTTTACTTCCAACTCGCTCAAGTCTCGATTGTTTTGTTGCTTCATTTGTTCGAGTAAAAAGCTGAATTGGTCTAATTGTGACAAGAAAAATATACGTTTATATATTATATATATATGGGTTAGATTTGTTTGGGCGGCCATTTTTCTATTATTTCTAGTCTCTCAAATTTCTGGATGTTACATCAAAACACTGCCCCAACATTAACAAATGTTTCTGAAAAAATAACAGTATCCCCAGAGGGGTACTGTTAAGTTAACAGAAATTTCTGATAATTTTCAAAATAGAAGAATTACAGAATCTGCTAGAGCGTGTTTCTGTAATTTGTTTTGCAGAAATTATACCAGAATTATCAGAAAAATGACTGCCCGAACAAAACCTATTATAGGTACTCCTAAGAGACAGGGACTGAAAGCTAGCGGAAAGCCAAAAGTTAAAAGCCGAAAAGCGGTGATCAATTTCCGAAAGACAAAAGCGAAATCCAAAAACCAAACAGCAGTTGAAAAGCCAATAGCCTAAAGAGAAAGTTTTATTATGAGTCACTAGTGCCATATTTAAAAAAAAAAATAGAAAAGAAAAGAAAAAAGCTGAAAACTGAAAGCAAAAGCCAAAAGCCAAAAGTAGAAGCTGAAAGAAATTTGAAAAGCTAATAACCAAAAGCTGAAAGTGAAAGTTTTATCATTTTACTTTCAGTCCCTGCAAACATGAGGAGATCTTTAATTGTGCGCGAACTGTTTTGACCCCCTTCAAACAATGAATCAATAGCACGCAATCAAGTCATCAATAGCGCGCCTATTCCCATATGACGAATGTATTGAATGCGTGCAGGTATAATAAGTAGATATCAACACATCGTCAATTGCGCACTGCTATAAAAAATTTATTAAAATCGGATGTTATGACCAAGCAGTTTGAGACATGTTGTCACGTCATCGTATTTAATATATTCATGATATGAGACATTATTGTATAAAAAGTTGTATATATTTATTTAGTTGTTTTCACCTCTAATAGCTGGCCCTTTCCTGATTGCTTGTCCAAGTTGCATCTACAGTAACATCACCTCAGTATCTCTCATTGTTCTTTTAAAACTATATCGAAATTATACATAAAGTGGGATGCTTTTGTACCTCATGATTTTCAACTAAAATGTAGGAGATATGATAACAAGCTCCTGTGATCAGAAAAAGAGGAAGTTCTTTCGGGTGTTTCTAGTTGTGTCCATAAACAGATAACAGACAAAAAGTACTCGAGAGAATAAAATATAAGACTTCTGCCAGTTTAACCTTTTTTTTTTTTTTTTTTAATACCTATGTAAAACAATTTGTCTAATCCACTATGAAAGATACAACGTGAAAATAAAACAAAAAAATAATGATGAAAAAATACAATTACAAAAAAAGTTTTCAGCACCATAAAAATTCGAACACGAGTTGCAGTTGCAGGGATGGTCATTAGCAAGGAGCAAGGAAGAAGCTTGCTAAATACAACATCACCCTAAAAACAACTATTATAACGTTTGATAACACCAATAAAAATATTCTCCAAGCATATGAATTAATACTAGCGGTACAATTCACAACATTTTACACAATGTTCAGTGTAGCCTGCTACCCACACTGCATTAAACCTATGTGCCACATTTAAAATATATCGGAAATATGAGATTTTACCCAAATTTTTCCCCATAATTCTATTATTTAACGAAATAGCCACTTTATCATAATAAATGAAATTTTAAAGGAGATTTCAAAAAATAAAATAAGTTTAAAAACAAGAAGTTTAAGGACTTAAAAGCCAAGAAAACTGAAAAATAAGATGAAATCGTGCATCAAATTGGCTTATTTAATGTTATCAGGAAACTTAACCCTAAAGAGAACAAATTAGAACAACTCATTTTCATGAATTCACTGTTTTTAAGTCTTATCAGCAGTTATCTTTAGGGTTAATTTTACTTATAATGTAAAATTAAGCCAATTTGATGCACAATTTCATTTTCTTTTTCAATTTTCTCAACTTCTAAAGGCTTAAGCTTCTTGTTTTTAGACTAATTTTATTTTGTGAAACCTCCTCTAAAATTTCATCTATTATGAAAAAGTAGCAATCCCATTAAATAGGAGAATTATTGTAAAAAATTCTGGTAAAAACACATATTTCCTATGTATTTTAAATGGGGCATATTGGTTAAATGCAATTGGGGGGATAGCAGTGTAAAATTTAGCATATTTTGCCTCCAGTATTAATTCATACGCCCATTGATATTTTCTTTGACTGAACATAAATACTCCTGATATGATGTCAATTGTCTTAAGGTAGGATGAAACTGATTGAAAAACCTTAAATGTTATCATTTGTGTTCATGTAACTACATACATTGTACAGGCAGTGAGACAGACAAAATTACAATTTTTTTGTTGCATATAACTGAATCAGTTTTGAGCCATGATTTAGCCAGTGCATGACTAAGTAATGACTTGTTCATTAATGACTAGAGTGAGGATTTCTCGGCATTATTATGGTTAAAATTTGGCAATAAAAACTATTTTCAGCATTATTTGTCGCAAAATCAAAACAAAAACATTAGACAAAGAAAATAGCATCAGAAAACTTCAAATTTCAATTTTTTTCAAAATTTTCCGATTTTCTATGTGAGAATGATGTATTGTTTAGTGAGAAATTCAATGAGCTCATTCCCAGAGTTCTAAATCCATTATTTCAGAAGTTAACAAGCTTTTGCTGAAACTCAATTTATGCTTTAAATTTTGCTCAGTTTTCTGCATTCAAATCACTTTAATTTCCAAAGGAAAGGAAATACAACCATTGGGAAAAACTTTTATATAGCTTGGAAGATCATCTATCATTCATTAACAGGATGGATGTGTAGCGAAAATTCAGTTCCCTATAATTTGAGTTTTTCTCTCCTATAGACAATGAAAATACCTAGCACCCAAAAACCTCAAATTTCAATTGGCTCTCAAATTCTACTTTTTCGCCAAAAATAGGTATTTTCATCAATTTTTTGGCAGTTACGTTATTATTGGTACCTATTTATTCCATTTTTGGCATATTTTGATAAAATGAGATTTTTTTCCAGCCCCACCCCCACCCTATGAAATAAACTTCAATTTGATTTCCAAGCCCTTACCTTTAAGGAAATGATTTGAAAAATGACAGAGAATCCATGCTCTAAACTCTGTTCACACTAAGAAGTGTGTGATATCAGAATCACAATAGATGTTGCTATTAGTTGGGGAAAGAGGAAAAGGTATCGATGCACATTGTTATATAATAATAAGCATCATTTTTTAGAGTAAATAAACATCGTATTTCAAGCAGATAAATGTAGATATGGTTTATGATGTCACGCACTTCTTAGTATGAGCGAAGTATAGTAATGACTAATATGTTATGACTAAGTCAGTCATGACTAAATTGCTGAATAACTAAATAATTGTGACTAAATTAGTCAAATTTACTCCACTCTGCCATAAATCCTTTTGTAACATAGGTATATATGCTATTATTAATTTCATTTCAACCTTGTTACCTAGTGTAGGTTTTGTTGGCTCGGGGAATCAAACATGGGACCTACATATTTGCCAGCTAAAAGCAGTGAACTTAACCGCACGGCCTTCTCACAACCAACTATAATTGGCAAATGTATTTTATATTAGACAAGGTATGGCGGTCCCCACACCTAGTTTGCTTTCAAATGAGAAATTAAAATTAACCTCACAAAAGGGTTAAGAGTGAGAATGATCAAAATAAAATTAGGTATATCAGTTTCATGAGAAAAGAAAACGATTGGTACAATTTTCCCATTTTGATATAATTTTTTTTCATGTATATATTTATACACGTGTATGTATGTATCGCTCTAATTTTATGTGTACGATTAGTAGGAATTGCGCGCTATTGATTAACTTGAAAATTATATTTTATTATCAAGCCTCAGCTTTCAGGCACGTAATCCATACGTTGTTTATTGATTTGCGCGCAATTGGTTAACGCCCCTACAGTAACATAGGTAATTATTCTTTTTCTTTTTTTTTCATATCGTACAGCCTACCTTTCATGCTTAAATCCAAGTCATCTTTTTTGCTGTCCAATTTGTTGTAGATTTTATTCGCAACGTCTGTGCATTCGTGTAGATTTATCTCCAACGACTGTACTTGAGTTTTAATTTCACCGACTTTATTTTCCACCTGTTTTAATAATCCATGTTTGTTGTTTGCGTTAAAAAACACGATTATGTGTTTGAGATGACAAAATGAATGTACAGAAGATTTTTTTAACAGTTAAATAGGCTAATGTAAAAAAAAACAACGTGGCTAAAAACTTTTGAAAACTTTGTTATTTAATGGAAGAAAAATCGATCAAGACGTTTTAAAATAGTAGGCCTACTTAACAGGACAACCTAATCACTTCAGAACCGCTCAACTGATAATTGATGTGAAATTTTCAGGACTCATTTGTGTTGTCCCAAGGAAGGTTTTAAGCCAAGTCCGTGGTCCGTATCTTCCCTGGCAGTGAATTCGTGGATTTTGACTCCCCTCACCCCTAAAAAAGTTTTTAAGAATTTTTCCCCCAAAAAGGTGTTGTACTCAATAACATAAGTATATTCTCGAAAATTTCATAGCTCCAAAGTGTCCTCTTCTTAATATATGGGACTGCAAAAAGTTACAAAGTTCAAAATCAATACCTACCTACCTATTATACCTACCTACAGTATTGTGAGAAAAGTGAAATACATATTTTATAGACAGAAAAATAGTTATTTAAATTCTCAGAGGGATAAAAGGAAATATTGAGTGAGAGAGTGTGATGGAAAGAAGGGGAGAGAGAGAGAGAAAGAGAGAGAGAAAGAAAGAAAGAGATGAGTAACAGAGAGAAATGTATTCTAATACGGAAGTATTCTATACTTATAAAGAAGCTAACTATACTCTTAGCAAGTGGAATAATCAATTCTGGAATTGCCTGCATCACTTAAAGCAAGCGGCTAGTCATTTATAAAACAGCAGGCCTATAATATTTTCAAATAATTTCGGACACACGTATAAGCCAAACTTGTACCTATAGTACAAATAATAGAGCAGTACTCTTCCTCTGAGCTAAGGCTCTTTACTAGCAGGTATGCGCGTGAGGATGATAAGAGATGAGCAGCCATCTTATGTTATTCGGTTTTTCTAAAGAACTGATAGTTTTTTATGACTTTTACATTGTTTATTATTACTATATTTACTTTATATATATGTATACATATATATAAAATAATCAATAACACAAAATGCGGTTTATCTCTTATCACCATCATGCGCATACCCGCTAGTAAAGAGCCCTTACCTGAGCCTCTAACTCAGTTACAATTAGCCACAGATGAAATGAATTGTGAGTGTGATTTATGTCTATATATTATTATATACTTACGTGAAGCAACGAAGCCAGCCATTCTGACGATGTGTCGTCATTTTGATTCGATTTCAGATGATATGAACTGTTTTTTTCAGGATTCACAGCCGTTAGTATTTGAACTTTTTCTTCGTGGTTAGACGAAGGCGAAATTGAATCCTGCTGTAACCATCAATTTTATAAATTCCACAGGCTCTGTTCTTTGTGGTAAAAAAGTGCGGAACCATGTTCTATAGGTTTTCCACGAATTTTGTTAGAAGTGAGTTCTCAGTCGGTTCAAACCTAAGGTTTTAGATTTGTGTAAGCTAGAATATCAAGTTATGACAAAAACTCGAAAAATTGATAGGTATCCTATCGCGACTATCTCCAAATAGAATACCTAATTAAATGAACTACTTTGCGAAAAAAAGGACACATACGATGGGTACCTATCAACAAGATTAAATCTGTATGTCGAGGCTACACATGCGCATTTTATTATTCCAAATGAACCAAACACGCTAAACAAACCCACGTTTAGAGTACCATTAAGGCTCTGGAAACTAGAAGAGCCCTAGTACAATCTGACCTTTTTTGAATAAATCCTTTGCGTATTTTCTTTTACCCCCAACACTCGAAAAATGTTGGTGCGTGTGATGCGTTCGTCCAAATGGTTCTCACCAGCGAATTCTTTCGCGCGCGTTTGATTGGCGTGAATGGTTTATTTGTAGTAAAATGCGCAAGTGTGGACCCACCATTAGATGAGAACCTCTAATCCAAACGTAGATACCTTCCAGCTTAAAAAGTTCAGTACCTCCTTTTTCAGATTAACTTACATTTTTTTTCGAGTTCCACCCTAACGAACAGAATTAACAGCCTGCTATGAAACTGTATTAAAAGTGAAGTACTTTTTTGCCATAAAGATCAGATCTAAGTATATGTTGATAAAAAATTAATTACGCAAAGAAATAAAATAGAAGCATCTTATGGTGCGTCCACATTCGCGCATTTTACTCCGAACAAACCAAACGCGTATCAAACAACCAGAATAAACGAACATTCATTGAATTTGACCTTGAATCCTTTGCCCATGTTTGTTTACCAACAGCGCCTGGAAAATGTTTGGCACATTTGGTTGATTTGTCAAAATGGTTCTTACAGGCAAATTCTTTCCTGCTCATTTGGCGCAGATTGTTTGTTCGTCGTAAAATGTGCAAACATGGACACATCATTTGATATCTATTGTAAAAAAACTGGTTTTTCAATTCTCCTTCATTTATCATGTCCTTGCAGTCACTTAATTGTAAACTTTCTGAGAAGATAGTACATAGTCGAACGGTACATCGGTATTTTCGTTTGCGATATCTTCGAGGTAAATAAAAATAATTTTCAAAGGAAACAGAATTTTTCCAAAAAAACAACTTATTTTCTTCGCGCTTAAAACTTTGAAATGAGATGTAGAGCTACATACTTATACCTCTGACTATATACACTCCTCCCTCTGTCATTCCCACTCACACTCTCTTTCTTTCTCTCTCTCTCTCTTTTAGTATAGTAAGTACTGGACCAGTAAAGAAAGAGATTTCTGGTTAGTCATACCAGCGCTAAATAGGCAACCAGAGTGTACCTTTTGACGTACTTTGCTTTGTGTTTATGTACGCTATCCTTGTGAATTTCGTGGATAGTGGTGCCAATTTTTCAACATTTTTTGATCAATTTTAATCAATTTAATCGAAAAGAAAATAATCGATCTGATCAATAATCGACTGTTGAAAAATTGAAAATTGATTTATCGGTCTTATATTTTGTTTATACCTATACGAAACGTTGAAAACAACTGAAACACAAAGATCTGGAAATGAAAAATTGATTAATATCCTCTTTTTCTATTTCTCTTTCTTTCTCTTTTCACTTTGAAAGTAAAAATTGAATTTTAAATCCACAAAATTACCTATTTTTTCCATTAATTTCTTAAAGAATTAAAAAAAAAAAAATCCAAAATCGATTTTGAAAAACTGTCTGATTAATCAGAAGTGATCAAAATTCTAAAAATTGAAAAAAATTGATTTTTTCAAGGTCCGATTTTATTGATTATCGATTAATCGAAAACAAATAGACACCACTATTGAGGGATGTCTTTATCAAATGTATTCTAAATTGGTGAACTTAAGAAAAATGTCGAAAATACGCAAAAGGTATGCTAGAGTTGCCTACTTTTTCACTTGCCTTGACATTAAAAAATACATTTGGCTTGTAGAGCTTTACTGGTCTAATATTATTTAGTCGAAGACTTATACAGAGAAACTTCCTTTAACGGACACCTCTCAATAGAGGACACCTCCTCTTACAGACAAAATGTGTTTGGTCCCAGTGAAATTATATGTAAAATAAGATATTAAATACCTCCCAACAATAAAACCTCACCTAACGGACAATGGACAGGGTAAAGTGGTCCAGTGAGCCAAATTTTACCTCTGAACAGCAGACAAGTGGGCTTATATTTAGAGCATTAATTCACATGAAAATGCTGACTTACGGCCAAAATTTCAGTACAATACACAAAATATAATTTTTAAATATCAAAAGCAACTTTTAATGACCAATTTTTTCGTAAAAAATAATTATACTATACCTATACTTTACTATTGTAACCATTAATAAAATTACACCTACACCAAATTTTTTCATTTTTTTTCTTCATTTTACATTTTTCTCCCAATAACGAACATCTTGCAATAGCGGACAAAATGCTTAGTCCCACTTATGTCCGTTATTGAAAGGTTTCCCTGTATTAAGTCTGTGGGGACATCACTCGTATGAGGTTTTAGGGGCTCGCACCCCTCGACGACAGTCGCCGCCCAAAGGCTGGCAATATTCGTCTCTATGACGTTAAACTAATACACACGAATGCGTTTGTATGTTCGTACCTGTACGTACGTACAGGTAAGATACATCGTACGAGTCGAGATCAATTACCTGATAACGATCTCGGTAATGTCACGACTCGGTACCAAACGCACTGCGTCGTTTCTTATCATCTCGACGGAGACAGGAAACGACGCAACGTATGACATAATTACGTATCCATACATACGTATGTGTGTCCGTGTGCGTGTGCCAAATTCGGTATATAAACTCTCAGAACCGGCTCAAAAATCGCCAGTGTTCGCCGAGGATTTGGCTCTCCCATACTTATTCGTATGAAGTGGCAGAACACGCAAATACTGTTGAAGACCTTCTAGTGTGAATATCTCTCACGACAAGGTATTCCACAGTGGTGACCCCGACGTGATTTTTGGCTACGTCGTGGGTGTCTAGAGGCGCATTGCGCTATAACTAAAAAGAGGCGCGGTGCGCTGGCGAGTTACTCGCTTGTGATACAAATAATTTTTACAAGATCTAGACACCTTTGGCTGTCGAAGCAGAGGTCTTGACTTAGAAAGTGGGAAATTACACCCCCCCTTCCAAATATATTTGCCGGAAGGGAACCAAGACGAGTAGACCTGGAGGAACAAAGTTGCCCTCATCCACCAACTCCTCCAGCTTCGACCAGAGACTCAGAAGTCTTTGAGACTCCGGAGAAACAAAAAAGGATCCGGAGGCCAGAAGCCTTGCGTTTGGGAGCTGTAGTAAACCCGAACGAAACTACAGCTCGAACACTAAGAAGCGGTCGTCTATTGAGCCAAGACTCCGACCCTTCAACCCCAGACCAACAAACCACGGAGCCTGGAAGACTCTTCGCAGAAAAAACAAGTAAAGAAGTCCAGCACACGATGCCCAACGGAAACACGAACCCGAACCCATCATCAAACCAACCAACAGCAGGCGGAAGCGGTCAGCCACAGCTGACCCCCGAAGTACTGGCACAGCTCCTACAGCTGTTGCAACTGCAAACATTGCAGAACCCTGCTATCCAAAGACGGAGGATAGAGATTCCGGAGTTCCTACCCAATGAAGTTGAACTATGGTTAACTCTCCTCGAGGGTCGTTTTAAGACAGAAAATCTGCAAAACGACCAAAAATATTCACACATTTGCAGCGGCATGCCCGCAGAAATCATACGCCGCATTCCGGATATCATGGAATGCCCTCCGGCGGAAGCAGACAAGTACAGTTGGTTCTGCAGAAAAATAAGAAATGTGTTTGGTAAGACTCAGAACCAAATCATTGATGATGTAATGGGCGGAATGAAGATTGGAGACGACAAACCCTCCACCTTCATGGCCAAACTCAGACAAAAGGCTGATAATATAGTGTCACCGTCAGTTATTGGAAACCAGTTCTGCAAGCAACTTCCCCAACATGTGCAGTGTCTGGCAGCCATAGGTACCACGGTAATCAACAATTCCGAGGACCTAGACTTCCTAGCGAAGAGTGCAGATAGTGCACTGGAACATTCGAGATCAACATCCTCGATAAGTGCAGTATCCGCCGAGACCGGAGAACTAGCTCAGCTTAGAGCCCAGATAGCTCAGCTGACTAGCGAAATTAAGAAGAAAAGTAACAACAATAGTCCAAGACATGGTAGAAATAACAACCGCTCGAAAAGCAGGAGCAACAACAGAAGTAACGAAAGAAAATCTAGGTCCAGAGACCGCAAGAGCAATTCTACCAGGGGCCAGAGTCCAACTCCCCCAAGAAGAACATCGTCCCCCAAACCCCGGTCTCAAAACTGGGACGATAAATCCTGCTTTTTTCATAATCGGTTTGGCGCAGAGGCCACCAAGTGCAACAATCGATGCCAATGGTGGGGTAAATCTTACAATAAGCCGTCAAACTAGAAAGAGGGGTCGTCTATGCGGCTGAAGATCCCTCGAAAAAGTATTCACGCCGCCTGTTCATCAAGGACAGGACAAATAGGAGACGTTACCTAATTGACTCAGGTGCTGACTTGAGCATTTTGCCAGTAGAAAAAAACCAAAAGGCATTTCCTCCGAAATACTACCTCCGAACTGTGAATGGTCAAAACCTTCCAGCTTATGGAATAGAATCCAGCAAAGTAAGCATCGGTTTGCGAAGAGACATGACGTGGTCCTTCACAATTGCGGACGTTCCGACTCCGATCCTGGGTGCGGATTTCCTCGCGCACTACGGCTTGGTCATCGACCTCAAAAATGAAAAAATCATAGACAACAATACTGGTCTATGGGTGGAAGGCAAAACGCTAGCGTACCAACTGGACACCAATATATCCAGTTGCACGAAAGTCGACGAACAATTCCTACGGATTCTGTCAGACTATCCTGGAGTCACTCAACCATCGATTCGCAGGCATCCGACCTATAAACATGATACCATTCATTATATAGAAACAAAAGGACCGCCTTGCCATGCTAGAGCCCGCAGGTTACTGCCTGATAAACTCAAAGCAGCACGGGAATACTATGATCGCATAAGAGGTGAAGGCATATGCCGCCCATCAAAAAGTTCATGGAGTTCCCCGATCCACATGACCAAAAAAGCCAGTGGAGAGTGGCGAATCGTTGGAGACTACAGGGCCTTAAATGCCAAAACAGTTCCTGATCGCTATCCAGTCCCAAATATAATGGACTTCAATGCGAATATGAAGGGTAAAACGATGTTCACAAAAATCGACATCAACTGGGCATTCCACCAAATTCTAATGGCCGAACAGGACATCCCAAAGACAGCGGTCATAACCCCCTTTGGGTTATTCGAATACCTTCGAATGCCGTTTGGACTCCGTAATTCTGCACAAACTTTCCAAAGATTCATCAATGGACTGTTTATGGATTTGCCGTTTGCATATGCATATTTGGATGACATATGCATTTGCTCAGAAGGCGGTGAGCAACAGCACGAGAAGAATGTAAGAACCATCGTACAACGTATACACGCTGCTGGACTTACTATCAATGTCGGAAAAAGTTTATACAAACAATCCAGGATTGACTTTCTCGGCTATCAAGTCTCGACCGAAGGCATTTCCCCTCTGAAGACCAAGGTAGAGCCCATATTGAAATTCCTGAAACCCTCCAACGTAGCAGAACTCAGACGCTTCTTGGGGATGGTGAATTTCTACAGACGTTGCATTAAAAATGCTGCAGCCGAACAAAGTAAGCTGTTCGCATTAATCAAAACAAATAAAAAGAAAGATAAGACTCCACTCGACTGGACTGAAGAAGCTGAAAAAGCCTTCGAAAACATAAAAGAAACACTGGCAAATGCAACTCTACTAGCTCACCCAGACAAAAGTCTGCCGTTATGTGTCGCAACTGATGCATCCGACTTTGCTATTGGTGCAACACTGTACCAAAAGGACAATGACAAAAAGTTACCGCTTGCTTTCTTCTCCAGAAAGCTATCAAAAACTGAGAAGAACTACAGCACATACGACAGGGAGTTACTGGGAATATTTGCTGCGTTGAAGCATTTCAGGCACCAATTAGAGGGTAGATGTTTCACTGTGTATACAGATCATAAACCCCTAACACATGCCTTCACACAAAAGACAGAACCATCTTCCCCGAGAAGAGCTCGACAATTGGACTACATAGGACAGTTGACTACGGACATCCAGTATATAAGTGGAGAACTCAACACTCCAGCTGATGCTCTTAGTAGGATCGAAGCTATCTCGGCACCGTCTCAATTACCTTACGCTGAAATAGCTAAAGAACAGTTAAGGGATGCAGAACTGCAAGAACTGTTGTCGAACGATGACACAGCTCTCAAATTGAGACAAAGGAAAATCCCTGGTACTAATGTTTTACTAACATGCGACATTAGTACAGGCAAGAATAGGCCATTCCTGCCGACAAAGTATCGCAAATTGGCATTCAGTAGTGTGCACAATCTATCGCACCCTGGACCAAGATGCACTGCTGGACTAGTATCATCAAGATTTGTTTGGCCTCGGATGAAGTCCGACTGCAACAAATGGGCTCGCAGTTGCCTGAATTGCCAAGAGTCCAAAGTAGGAAGACATACTCGGTCGCCTCTCAAATCTTTTAAACAAACGGAGCGGTTCAAAACAATACATATAGATTTGGTGGGTCCATTACCCCCATCCCAAGGACACAGATACCTGTTAACGATGATCGATAGAGCAACTCGATGGCCAGAGGCAGTTCCTCTCCATGAGATGACAGCTCCCACGGTAGCTGCCAGGTTATACGACACCTGGATTGCCCGCTATGGCGTACCTGAAGTCATCATCACGGACCAGGGTCGTCAATTCGAAAGCTCGCTCTTTCAAGAGCTGTCTAAGAAGCTTGGTGTACAACACAATCACACCACAGCTTACCATCCTCAAGCAAACGGAAAAGTTGAGCGATGGCACAGAGCTTTGAAAGCCTCCATCATGGCTTGCGACACCAAGAGATGGGTTGACATACTACCAACCATCCTCTTGGGCCTTCGATCTGCTCTCCAAACGGACACGGGTCACTCTGCAGCGCAGTTAGCGCTCGGCGAAGAGCTATGCCTACCAGGGGACTTTTTCACACATTCGAAAGAAATTAGCCCCGAAACGCTCGTCCAAGACATACGGACTGACGCCAACAACTTTCTGAACCAGGCAGCTCGTCATGGCCAACCAAAGGTTTATGTCTCCAAACACTTGGCCACAACATCTCATGTGTTTGTCAGAGACGAAAAAATAAGATCTTCGTTGGAGAAACCATACGCCGGTCCTTATAAGGTAGTATCACGAGATGACAAGAATTTCGTGATACTAATCGCAGGTGAACAAAAAACGATTTCAATCGACAGATTGAAACCTGCGTACCTTATAAACGACGACAAGAAAATGCTCCAAAGAGCAAAAAGGAAGATGACACACAAGGAAATAATAAAGGAAGAACAGACTGAACAGTCCGAAACAACACAACTACAGAAAGTTGAGGACAATCCAGTCGAAAATGGTGATAAATCACAAAAATCACCAGAAGAAAAAATAAAAATAAAGAAAACGGTAAAGTTCAATGACGAGATCGTCAAAATACAATACAATCCGTCGGCCCCCTTGTGCCCACGAAAAAGAGGCAGGCCCCTTGGCAGCAGAAAACAGAAAAACCAAATTCCAACTCGAAAATCCGAGAGATTGGCACGGAGAAACTAAAAATATTCACGAAAAGTTAATATCCATAGCGGAAGAAACAAACCCGCATAAAAAGACGTACGAGAATCTGGGAATATTCGCAAAAATAGAAATTCTTCAGATAAGCAGAGAAAAAGTGCGTACAATAAAAATACGACACGAATAAACAAATCCACGTGCAATACGGAAGAAAAACATTGCAACGTGTTTCTATTGACAAACAATACCGATAACAAAATAGTCAATAGATCGTGACGTCACAAACGAAGAGTGCATTCCTTTGTGAAATACAAAATTCGAAGTACGAAAATTCAAACACGCTTAACTCTGCTTGTACTTAACCAAATTTAACCGGAAAACTTTTAAGCTAAAGAATATTGAATGCACTATCCCCTCCGAACAAGTCCGAAAAAAGATAACGACTTGGAATAAAGCTGCGATCGAAATTATTC
Source organism: Ericerus pela (assembly GCA_011428145.1). Lineage (NCBI taxonomy): Eukaryota > Metazoa > Arthropoda > Insecta > Hemiptera > Coccidae > Ericerus > Ericerus pela. The sequence goes on from WOFM01000486.1 coordinate 403,145, forward strand.
TCGCAAAGTTTTTCATTCGCTTTTCGACTGTCAAAGTAAAAACTAGCCGAAAACAATTCTTACCATTTTTTCTTTTTTCTTCCTTTTTTCATAATACTTGTATTCCTTCCTCATGTCGTCTTCAACTGGTACCCCGTTTTCTGCTCAACCGTTCCAATTCGTAGTACCACCTGCCCCCCAGCCTATAAAGACAAAGGAGCAGTTGGAACGCGAAAAGGAAGCGGAAAGAATAGAAAACGAACTACTAATGGATACGTCGGCGGCGGATATTGTTAAAATAATGTCCGCCCCCCTTCCTCCGTTGATCTCGCCCCCAAAGTCGCCGGAAAGAGCACCGGAAGTGGCAAACCCACCTCCAGAGCCCTTAGCCCTGGCGAGGATGGAGGTGAACCAACAACAACAGGTGGAAGAGGTGCGCATTCCATGCCCTCCCCCCACCGCAAGCCTGGCCTACAGTCCATCTGGGAGCTCAAACTCCCCGATGTACCGAAGACCAAGGCCCCTGACGTTAGTCGACCCACGCCTGTCCTACCGCTCCCATCCCTATCATCCGGCTCCACAACGACAACGACCGCCGAGAAGAAGGGGGCAGAATAGCAGGGACGCCTACCAGGCCCGTTTAGACGCAAGGAAGCAATCATACGAATGCGTCGGGGCCGCGGTAGGGTCTGCCCTCGCTAAGTGGGAACGAGACCAAAGACAGTAGACTCGATAAGTCCCCCCAGGCACGCGACTTATCATTTTCGCGGCGCGAAAACTGGGGGGGAGTAGCTGTGGGGACATCACTCGTATGAGGTTTTAGGGGCTCACACCCCTCGACGACAGTCGCCGCCCAAAGGCTGGCAATATTCGTCTCTATGACGTTAAACTAATACACACGAATGCGTTTGTATGTTCGTACCTGTACGTACGTACAGGTAAGATACATCGTACGAGTCGAGATCAATTACCTGATAACGATCTCGGTAATGTCACGACTCGGTACCAAACGCACTGCGTCATTTCTTATCATCTCGACGGAGACAGGAAACGACGCAACGTATGACATAATTACGTATCCATACATACGTATGTGTGTCCGTGTGCGTGTGCCAAATTCGGTATATAAACTCTCAGAACCGGCTCAAAAATCGCCAGTGTTCACCGAGGATTTGGCTCTCCCATACTTATTCGTATGAAGTGGCAGAACACGCAAATACTGTTGAAGACCTTCTAGTGTGAATATCTCTCACGACAAGGTATTCCACAAAGTCATTTAAGCTAATATTAAGTTGCAGAGAAAGTATATTTTTATCAATCAAGTTTTATCCGATAATAAAGTTCACTATATCGTTATAAAATGCAGGGTAAGGTAGGATACTTCAAAGTCTGAACCTATTGAATTTGATAAATTTTCACTTTCAAACTTTTTTAAATAATTTGTCTTACGCGGAAGGGGAAATCTTTTTAAAAAATTCCAAGATGTGACTTTCAGGAAACTTATAAAATAAAATAAAAATGTTAATTTACACATAGATAGCAAAAAAACAAAACCCCCTTGAGGAAATCTTGCGGCCGCCCCTGAAACGAAGAATTAAGAAAAATCATTTTTTGTAACTCGTACATGGAATACACAATTTTTGATCCTCATATAAAGCATACGTATAAACTGGCCAATTCTTGAGTAGTGCACAGAAATAATTTTGCCACATACTGCACATGCACAGTTGTTGGAAAAAATACGAGTATAAAGAGTAGGTAACAACTGGGGAAAGGCAGTTCCAAAGCCAACTTTAATTTAGGTATCAAGCTGTGAAGTGAAAATCACGTCACAAAAATTGATATACGAGGAGCTGATTTTTCAAAAATGAGAGTTTTAGGGCCGATTTTTAAATTCCTTATTCCCTAAAATTTAATTTGTCCTGAGTTTCCAATCGATTTCGTCATTTTATAAATAGTAAAGCTGACAGCTGTACTGAAGAACAAATTTTCATTCTACTTCAGGGCTTCATAAGTAACTGAAGTTGGTTTTGACAATTCTCCCATATTTTTTGAAATTTTTACCTTTTTATTCTTTCTTCGGAATTTGGAGACGACATGTTTCCGTTGCTTCCTAGATCTGCCCCTGGCTCGTGCGAACTTCAAATTCGTTGTATAATTTATTATTATATAATATAAAGGAACTATTATTTTTTTTTTTAACATCAAAGTAATGTTAGTCCTATTAGCTGCGCATTCTTTGCGGTACCTACCTTTAATTTACGATGGAATTCTTGTTGTGTATTCGTTAAGTTTTGCAGAATTTTGGTCGACTGCTGCTTCGTATGTTGACTTAACTCATCTACATTGGAAGTCAAGACACTCTGAGCAACATTTATCTTATGTACATCTTTCTCCATTATCTCCTACAGTTGGATAAATAAAAATCAATGCTGATTGTCATATAAAAATTCATTTACCAAAAGATGAGCAGAAGGCTAAAGCCTACGATCGTAAATTAAATCAGTAGGACAAGCGTTATAAACCAAAAGAAGGTTAGCACAATTGATAAATATGCATATTCCTACACAAAAAGTTGACTTAATTGTTTGGAAAAATTTGGTGTCAACCTTCAATTTTTTCATTTGTGTAAGTTATTTCATAGGTACATACTATGAAGGGAAATTCAAAAATTAAATTTTTTAAATTTTGTATGTGGTGTACTTAGTAAGTCAACCAGTCATTGAAAAGTATTAAAAAAAAGTAATAGCCACCAGGATCTCGAATTTAATGACAATTTTAAGCAACGGTGGGGAAACACTTTTTAAAAAACGAGTTCCAAAAAATTTTTTCTCAAATATATTTTGTTCCAAAAATATATAATTCCAATTCATTTACGTATACGAAAACAATTTAATACCAAATTTATTCAAACTAAAAAAAAAAAAATAAATTCTAATAGTTTTTCCAAAAACATTTAGTTCCGAATTTTATTTATTAATATCAAAAACAATTTTTTTATTTTCTTCCATGAAACTTATTTCAAATGGTCAAGTTAAAAATTGGTAAAAATCTAAAATTAATAAAATACCTGCAGTAACAATAAAACAGTATGACAACGTTTTTGGTGACTGATTTGTAACCTTTTTTAAATCTAAACAAGCAAATAAACAAAACGTATTTCAACATGTGCGAAGTAAGGGCCTTCAATAAATGTATACACATATACGTAATATCCTACAATGAGAGATGCTACATGCATGCTAGCATGCTACTGTCTTTAGCTTTTGCACCTCCACATAATATCGAAAATTATTTTCAACTTTTATGTGCTGAAATACCTAAAGATAGCTTCCTATGTATGATTATGAATATTTTGAGAAAACAAATTATGTTCCCAGGAAGCCAATTGTAAAAACTAGATGCAGGTCCCGAGTGTTTTCTGTTGTAAGCATTAATAATTTTTTCAAAACATTTTTTTTGAAAGGAATATTTTATTTATTTTGGAAAAAAATATTTAATTTAATTTGGAACTTTTTTTTTTGTACAAATAAATTTGAAACAAAATATTTTGGAGAAAAAAATTTTGGAACTCGTGTTTTGAAAAAAAAAAATGTATTCCGACCTAATCAACATCGGTATAACAGAAGTTGGAATGGCCAATTTTTTGCATTTCTTCACATTACAAGGTAGGTACATGAATTTTTTTTGTCTTGTGTCAAATTTAGTATGACGATAGGTAGCTGATAATTTCCTCCAAAACCTACAGATGTACTTATATATATATAAAAATGTGAAAATAATAAAGGAAAAGATACTCCTATACGAGCCATCAACTTTCAGGTTTTTATAGGTTAAAAAAAAGTACCCTACCTCGCCAGAAAAAAAAAAAATATATTACATTATCAAGGTCTTTATAATTGATAATAAAAACACTCAACACTTGATCCTTTCTATTTGTAAAATTTTAATACGGATCTTATACCTTATAATTATTTACCTATTGGTACCAAAAAAAAATTCGACTCTGATACTTGGAAAATTTCCAACTTAAAAGTGAAGCCTCTGTACCTCTCCCTCGATAAACCAACCATGCGGTGCGAATATATCTTAAGAATAGTACCAATTAAAATATAATTCACGATTTAGTTACTTGGTTTTTCGTTATAGTCTCCAAACTGAAGTCGATATCGTGCAGACGTTGGATCAGTTGCTGCTGATTCTTTTCGATACGGTGAGAGATTTGATCAATTTGTAATTCTTCTTTAATTGAACCCTGTCGAAAATGAGTTGCGTTATATTTTTGGTATTCTATAAATATTCGATAAAAATAATTTGTTTCGACTTGGAGCTGACTTACGTCGGAGAATTGCTGAAGTTGCGCCTTACTATACGATTCTGCTCTTTCAATTCGTGTCAGCTGTTCTTCTATGCCTTGAAGGCGAATGTTGAAAGACTGAACATTACTTGACAGTTGTGAGATGACTGAATTGTCTCGTTTCAGTTTCTCATTTATTTCTCGAAGATTGTCCTCGATTGAGCCGAATATCTTTTCTAACTGTAAATAATTTTATGATTAGGCTGTCGCTTGAACAAGCGAAAGTTATGAAGGATGAAGCATATATGAGTATATTGTATGTCGTATTTCCTGAAAATAATTCTGAAAATAATGTTACGTATACCTACCATGTCTTCAGGAAGTGAGAAACAATGCTATACATCACATCAGTCCTTTCATATATATATATATGTGTGTGCATGCATCTTCTATTAGAGTACCTACTAAAAGATAGAAAGAGATGCTGTTCTGGAAAATGGCCATCATATCTCTTACTAATGAATCGATCGAGATGAAATTTTGTTAACAGGTATAATGGCGGGACAATTCTAATTAAAAAAAACCTTCTCTTATTCCTGCCTTACAAAAGATAAAAAAAACAATTGTATTGATGCAGATATTGCATGGTTGTGTGTATCACCACTCCCACAGCCCCCCAAAAAATGAAAGCATGACTTTAATTTCTGTTTCTAACAATATACGATTGTACTTTGACGGTTAAAATTTCGAAAATTTTGGAACTGATATTTTTTATGTGTCAAATTTTTGAAATTCCAAAAAAATTATTCTTTTTCCATGCTTTTCTTTAGTTCACTAACACGTATGTAGTACTTTTGTGCAGGCATTTTTAGTGGCGGCAGTATATTAGTGACAACAAATGAGCAAAAACAAAAAAAAAAAAAAACCAATTGTCAAATGAAGAAAAGTAAGAATAAAAATTATAAATAATTATTAATAATATATATATATATATAAATTTTTTTTTTATATGATATTGAAAAGTTCTCAATTTCCTTTAAATTAATTTATTTTAAAAAAATTTCAACAATTACGTAATTTATTCAAAATCATGAAGTACCTTTAAATAAGACGGAAAGATTAAAAACAAAAAAATTAAATAAAAAATTGAACTAAAAGTAAAAAACAATTTTTTGGAAAAATGATTTACCAGTCAATTGAACCAAATTTTTTAAAACGTCAATCACTTTGAAAACAACCAAAAATTAACTACAATTTTAAATAATGTTAAACATCTTTAATTTTTGACTAAAAATAAAAGCGTGGGCTTATTGCAACAAAGTCACTCTATAAATCATTAAATTTTATCTAAAATATCTAAAATTAATAAATAATTTTGTTTCAATGTCTCATTGTATAATATAGGTATCTTAATGATCAATGTGAATGGGTAAAAGGTTTTTGAATGGAATAAGAAAATATTTCACCAACAAGAAAATTTTATACTTTGATAAAGTTTCGAAACAATAATTGAAGCCATAATGAGATAATCGTTTAGTAATCATATAGTGGCCTATGGCTAAACAAGACTTATGGTACCTAATAATAAAAAAAAATAATGTCAGGGAATATGAATTACATTTGCTAAAGACATGCTTTAAAAAATTTAGATTGATGTTGCATAGTGTGGGGACTCATCGGTATGAGGTGTAGGGGCTCGGACCCCCGACGACAGTCGCCGCCCCATAGGGCAGGCAACTTATCGTCCTTGCGACGTTAAACCAACACACAATATTACGTTCGATCGTAATTATCGACGTATACGTACAAGATAATATACGAGTACGAATCGTGACGTCATCCATCAATCACTGTCACGATTCGTACACGAACCGGCCAGCCGCCACCTACGATAGTAGGGGATGATGCGACCTGGCCGTACTTAAACAACGTACGTATTTTATTACGTACGTGTGTTTGTGTGCACCAGCCAAAACGGGTATAAAAACTCACAGAACCGGCTCTAAAATCGCCAGTGTTCGGTTTGGTTTTGGCTTGCCCATACTTTCGTATGAAGTGGCTGAACACGCTTAAATTCTGTAGAATTTCCTTCTGGTGAGAATATCTCTCACGACAAGGTATTCCACAGTGGTGACCCCGACGTGATTTCGGCCACGTCGTGAGGAGTCTTAGGCGCTTCGGCGCTATTTCAACTTGGCGCAGTAGCGCTGGCGAGATTCTCGCTTGCTCGGCAAATTAAAAAATATTTTTTTACCTAGACTAAGACACCTTTAGGTCGTCGAAGTAAGAGTCTGCTGAAGTGGGAATTTATACCCCTCTCCTTAAAATATACAAACAAGGAGAAACCAGACAGTAGACCTGGAGGAAGAAGGTTGGACTCATCCCCCAACTCCCCCGACTTCGACTCGACACTCACTGAATTTAGCAAACATAGAAGAAGGCCCTCAACACCCAGAACTAGCACGACTGGGAACTGCAATAAATAAAGAAGATCTTGCAGTTAAAACGTTGAGAAGTGGTCGGACTTTAAGCCAAAGCTCCGACCCGAAAACACCTGTCCTACAAACACAGGAGCCAGTGTTTTCGACCAGTAAGGAAGGCAGAAGTACTGTGGAATACGCTTGTCAACAAAAAGACACAGCAATGGTTCCACCACCAACTGAAAACCCGCAACCATCACAGGGAGGCAGTAGTCAGCCACAGCTGACACCCGAAGTCCTGGCCCAAATCTTGCAACTTTTACAAATGCAACCAGGACAGAACCCTAATCCCTATAGACGAAGGATAGACATCCCGGAATTTCTACCGAATGAGGTAGAATTATGGTTGACTCTATTAGAAGGCAGGTTCAGAACAGAGAACATAACTCTGAACCAGCGGTATACACATATCTGTGGAGGCATGCCCCCACAAATAATCCGCCACATTCCGGACGTTATGGAATGCCCTTCGACAGAAGAGGACAAGTATGCCTGGTTCGTCAAGAAAATTAAAAAAGTATTTGGGAAAACGAAAAATGAAATAATAGACGATGTGATGGGTGGTATGAAGATGGGGGACGACAAACCCTCAATCTTCATGGCGAAGTTACGACAGAAGGCGGACAATATCGTAGCCCCTTCTGTCATAGGCAATCAGTTCTGTAAGCAACTACCACAAAGTGTTGTGCAGTGCCTAGCCGCCGTTGGTTCCACGGTAATCAATACATCCGCGGATCTGGACTTCCTTGCGAAATCCGCAGACAATGCGCTCGAATACACAAGGTCAAAGCCGGTGGTCAGCGCAGTATCTGCAGAGACTGGGGAACTCGCTCAACTTCGAGCACAAATAGCTCAGTTGACCGAAGAAGTAAAGAGGAACAAAAGCCAAAGCTCAACGAAACCCAATAGCAGCTGGCGACAAAGATCGAAAAGCAGAGGCAACAACAATAGCAACAGCAGCAGAGGACGTCAGTCCCGGTCAAGAGACCGTAGATCTAGTTCCGGAAACAGGGGTCAGAGTTCAACTCCCCCTAGAACATCATCTCCCAAAACCCAGTCTCGAAATTGGGATGATAAGAGTTGCTTTTTCCATAATAGGTTTGGCGCTGAGGCCACCAAATGTAACAACAGGTGCAGATGGTGGGGCAAAACCTTTAACAAGGAAGCGTCAAACTAGAACGAGGGGCCATCTGTGCGGCCGAAGACCCCTCGGAAAAATACTCACGCCGCCTGTTCATCAAGGACAGGACAAACAGGAGACGTTACTTAATAGACTCGGGAGCAGACCTGAGCATATTGCCAGTAAATAGAACCCAAAAAGTACTTCCTCCGAAATACTATCTCCGTACTGTGAATGGTCAAAACCTTCCAGCATACGGACTTGAGACAAGCAAAGTAGACATCGGACTCAGCAAAAATATGACGTGGTCCTTCACGGTTGCAGACGTTCCAAACCCGATCCTGGGTGCAGATTTTCTTGCACACTATGGCCTGATCATCGACCTCAAACACGGTAAACTGATCAATAGTGAAAATAAAAGTGTGGAAGGCAAAACGCTAGCATACAGACTGGACACAAACATATCCAGCTGTACTAAAGTCGACGGACAACTCTTACGGATCCTGTCAGACTATCCTGGAGTCACTCAACCCTCAATTCGCAGGCATCCTACGTACAAACACGACACGGTTCACTACATAGAAACCAAAGGACAGCCTTGCCATGCTAGAGCACGACGGTTATTACCCGACAAACTCAAAGCGGCACGAGAGTACTTCCATCGCATCGTTGAGGAGGGCGTATGTCGCCCCTCAAAAAGCTCATGGAGCTCTCCTATCCACATGACAAAGAAAGCAAGTGGAGAGTGGCGAATTGTCGGCGACTACAGGGCCTTAAACGCCATAACAGTTCCTGATCGCTACCCAGTCCCCAACATAATGGACTTCAATGCGAATATGAAGGGTAAAACGATGTTCACAAAAATAGACATCAACTGGGCATTCCACCAAATTCCTATGGCCGACCAGGACGTTCCAAAGACAGCGGTTATAACCCCCTTTGGATTATTCGAATACCTTCGAATGCCGTTTGGACTACGCAACTCAGCACAAACTTTCCAACGATTTATCAACGGACTGTTTAGGGAATTGCCGTTTGCATATGCATACTTGGATGATATCTGCATTTGCTCAGAAGGCGGTGAGCATCAGCACGAGGAGAATGTGAGAGCCGTGGTACAGCGTATACACGCAGCCGGACTCACTATCAACGTAGGCAAAAGCTTATATGCACAGACCGAAATTGACTTCCTCGGCTACAAAGTCTCGACCGAAGGCATTTCCCCCTTGAAGACCAAGGTAGAGCCAATATTGAACTTCCCGAAGCCCTCAAATGTCGCAGAACTTAGGCGTTTCTTGGGGATGGTGAATTTCTACAGACGTTGCATGAAAAATGCAGCAGCCGAACAAAGTAAGCTGTTTGCACTAATAAAGACAAGTAAAAAGAAAGATAAAACTCCACTCGAATGGAATGAAGAAGCCGAACAGGCCTTTGAAAATATCAAAGAAACACTGGCAAATGCAACTCTGTTGGCTCATCCAGACGAAAGTCTGCCGTTATGCGTAAGTACCGATGCATCAGACTTTGCTATTGGTGCAACATTGTACCAACTGGACACTAACAACATCAAATTACCGCTAGCTTTCTTCTCGAGGAAGCTCTCAAAAACAGAAAAGAATTACAGCACATACGATAGGGAATTGCTCGGAATTTTTGCTGCGTTGAAGCATTTCAGGCACCAGTTAGAGGGTAGATGTTTTTCTGTGTATACTGACCATAAACCCCTAACATATGCCTTCACACAAAAAGCAGAACCGGCATCTCCGAGAAGAGCACGACAGTTGGACTATATTGGCCAACTGACTACAGACATTCAGTATATAAGTGGAGAACTTAACACTCCAGCTGATGCCTTGAGTAGGATCGAAGCTATCTCGGTTCCTGTCCAATTGCCTTATGCTGAAATAGCTAAAGCACAGCTTAAGGATGCAGAATTGCAAGGGCTGTTATCGAACGATGATACTACCCTCAAATTGAGACAGCGACAAATTCCCGGTACTGATGTTTTATTAACATGTGACATCAGTACAGGTAAGAATAGGCCATTTCTACCGGTAAAATATCGCAAGTTGGCTTTCAACAGTGTACATAACCTGTCACATGCTGGGCCAAAATGTAGTGCTAAACTAATTTCAGAAAGATTTGTATGGCCACGAATGAAGTCTGACTGCAACAAATGGGCTCGCAGTTGCCTGAACTGTCAAGAATCCAAAGTAGGAAGACACACTCGCTCGCCCCTCAAATCATTCAAGCAAACACAGCGGTTTAAAACGGTTCATATGGATCTGGTAGGCCCATTGCCACCATCCCAAGGACACAGATACCTGTTGACGATAATAGACAGGGCAACACGATGGCCGGAAGCAATCCCTCTTCACGAGATGTCAGCTCCAACAGTAGCTGCAAGGTTATACGATACCTGGATTGCGAGGTATGGCGTACCGGAAGTCATAGTCACAGACCAAGGTCGCCAATTCGAGAGCTCGCTCTTTAAAGAGCTGGCAAATAAGCTAGGTGTTCAACACAGTCATACCACAGCTTACCATCCTCAAGCCAATGGCAAAATAGAGAGATGGCATAGAGCTCTCAAAGCCTCCATCATGTCACACGATACAAAGAGATGGGTAGAAGTACTCCCTACTATCCTCTTAGGCCTTCGATCCGCCCTACAAACTGATACAGGTCACTCTGCAGCGCAATTAGCGTTCGGCGAAGAGCTACGCCTTCCAGGGGACTTCTTCACAAAATCGAAAGAAGTTAGCCCCGAAATAATGGTACAAAATATAAGAAATGATGCCAACAACTTCCTAAATCAGGCAGCTCGTCATGGCCAGCCCAAGATTTACGTCTCGAAACACTTGGCCAATACCTCACACGTATTTGTTAGAGACGAAAAAATGAGATCTGCGCTGGAGAAACCATACGCCGGTCCTTATAAAGTAGTATCACGAGATGAGAAAAACTTTGTGATACTCATCGCAGGCGAACCAAGAACAATTTCAATCGACAGATTGAAGCCTGCGTACTTGGTAAGTGACGATAAAAGAATTAGAAGGGTACAAAAGGAGAACCCCGAAAATACACAGATGAATTCCGAAACAAAAACGGAAGAATTCGTCGAAAAAAGTGAGAAAAACACCTCACATAAAGAAAAACTCAAGAAAACAGTGAGATTTTCGGACGATGTGATCACCAAAACATTTGATCCTGAGGCCCCCTTACAACCACGTAAAAGAGGTAGACCTCCAGGTACGAAAAAACGCAAAAATTCACATCCTTCCCGCACGTCCGAGAGGTTAATGCGACGAAAATAAAAATTTACTCCCGAAAAGTAATATCCGTAGTAAAAGTCGAAACCCGCTAAAAACACACGGGAAATATCGGAACTCCGCGAGACAAAGAAACTCCGGAGATAAGCAAACGAGGAATGCCAACAAAAAGAAGAAGACAGGAATAAACAAATCCACGTGCAATACGGAAACAAAACATTGCAACGTGCGAGTACCGTTAACCGCAAAGATAATCTCTACGACGTGACGTCACAAACGGAGATTCCTTTGTACTTAGAATTCGAAAAATAATATTCACTGAGTTTATTTCAGGCATAACTCTGCTTAAACCGATCAGATCTTAACCGGAAAACTTATATACGGCCGAGAATTTTAAGCGCTATCCCCTCTACGTGTAGATAAGAAGATCCGAAAATAAAGAAAAATAACTGTAAAGGTAAATCGAAAAATGAGGTAAAAACAGCAGTTCTCGAACTTCTAATTTACTTGGTCGTCTCTTGAGCTTTATTTTTGGTGCCTTTTCCTAACTACAACCCATTCTGTTCTAATGTCACGTATACCTATCCCGATGTCCGCCAGCTTCCACTTCGCTAAGACATCCGCTGAGAAGTCAAAAACTCAGCAGATGACGAAAACGAAAACGGAGCTGGATAGGATAGAGGAGGAGCTGTTGATGGACACAGCTCCTCCGGTTGCCGATGTACTGGCGGAGATGACCACTCCGTTGCCGCCAGTCATCTCTCCACCTCGATCTCCGGAGGAGACGACTCCGACTCCGGAACCCCCGAAGCCGGAGCCGAAACCCGAGGAGAAGAAGGAAGCAATGGGCTTCCTGTTCACGGCCGAGAGGGCCGCGAACGAGCGGGCAAGGATGGCTGCCTGGACATCGGGGAATACAAACTCCCCGATGCTCAGAAAGCCAGAGTTTAAACGTCCGCTGCCCCCTCACTCCCGTCATCACCCTTACGCCCACGCTAAACACGCGAAGTCGAGGCACAGGGGTGAGACTAGCCGGAGCAACTACCTGGCCCGAGCAAACGCCCGTAGAGAGTCCTACGAGTGCGTTGGAGCCGCGGTGGGAAGTGCTCTGGCCAAATGGGAGGCCGACCAAAAACGGAAGTAGACCCGCACGTCCCCCAGGCCTTGCGCATTTTAGGTCGTTTTTGTGGCGCAAAAACTGGGGGGGAGTAGCTGTGGGGACTCATCGGTATGAGGTGTAGGGGCTCGGACCCCCGACGACAGTCGCCGCCCCATAGGGCAGGCAACTTATCGTCCTTGCGACGTTAAACCAACACACAATATTACGTTCGATCGTAATTATCGACGTATACGTACAAGATAATATACGAGTACGAATCGTGACGTCATCCATCAATCACTGTCACGATTCGTACACGAACCGGCCAGCCGCCACCTACGATAGTAGGGGATGATGCGACCTGGCCGTACTTAAACAACGTACGTATTTTATTACGTACGTGTGTTTGTGTGCACCAGCCAAAACGGGTATAAAAACTCACAGAACCGGCTCTAAAATCGCCAGTGTTCGGTTTGGTTTTGGCTTGCCCATACTTTCGTATGAAGTGGCTGAACACGCTTAAATTCTGTAGAATTTCCTTCTGGTGAGAATATCTCTCACGACAAGGTATTCCACACATAGGGCCCACACTTTTTCTTTTAGTCAAAAATTAAAGATGTTTAACATTATTTAAAATTGTAGTTAATTTTCGGTCGTTTTCAAAGAAATTGACATTTTAAAAAATTTGGTTCAATTAATTCGTAAATCATTCTTGTAAAAAATTACTTTTTACTTTTTTTTATAATTTTTTTGTAGAAAATCATGTTTCTTTTAGAAAAAATTTTTTTATTTAATTTTTTTATTTAAAAATGACTTAAAAAGAGATTAAATAATGGATCTACGTCAAAAATTACCCAATTTTCAGCCTCTAAATCATTCAAATTCAAAGAAAAATATTTTTGATAAGAAAAAAAGTAAATTTTATAATCTCAAAATTTTGAAGAAAAATTTCAAAAATTGTTTTCGTCAAGATACGATGCAAAGAGTTAGTGAAAAAATAGATCCAGAGCAATGGAACTAGGCTCATTAAATTTGTCATCGAAAATTACCCCAATTTCACCTTGGTACTTACACTATTATTGAGATTCCAAAAATTTTTGATGTGTAAACATTTTAGCACTTGGACTATGGTAGAGGCTAAATGAGAATTAGGTACAACTGTCAGATTTGCATAACTCTTACAATTGTACCCTAATTTGTATGTGTTACATGATGTACATGCATACACACAACCACATTATTATGTTTAAACATCAATTCTTCGTAAATACAGCCCCAGTGGAAGTCACAACTTTTTTTATTTTTTGGAAATGACCCAAAAAGAGGTGAAATAATGGAGCTAAAAAACATTTTTTTCAAGTTTTTACTAGATGTGATTTTTTGGGGTCATTGAAAACTATGGCAGTAGTCTCCATAAGTGGATTTTCATCAAATTTCTTGGGGGGACAGGAAAAAATTTTTTTTTATTTGCTCGCAATGTTTTTGTTTGATAGAATATCTAGAGAAGACAGAAACATTTTTTTTTGCTAAATCCACTCGGAACCAATTTTTGAAAAACGCAAATTTCAGGGTAGATTTTTAGATTTCTTATTCCCAAAAATGTAATTTGTCATAAATTTTCTATCATTTTTTTCATTTTTTCTCTAGTCATGATGGAATTAGAGTTAAAGTGGTGAAGATGACAACTGTGGTGAAGAACCGATTTTCATTCTGCTTCATGTGGATTGATAAGTAAAGTTAGCTTTGGTTGAACTAATCAGTATAATCATTCAACAACACTGGATTTGTTTTATTTACTACGTGGTATTGACACTGAGTGGACACTAATGGTATGCTATTCCACTCTTACAAAATGAATGTATCAATTTAAGAGTTGAAACAATTCAAATGTAAGTAGTGGATCAGCTTCCCTTATTAGTTGTCATTTTTTTGGAAAATAAAACAAACCTATATTGTTAGATGTTCAGGTATGTAACATTTGTTTAATTATTTCAATTCTTTATGGAGAAAACTGCATGGGTTTGCTGCCATGGAGAATGAAAAAAGAAATGAGACTTTAATTGAAATTTTCTCGGGGAGGGGGGGTGTGAGATGCATTTACGGAGTTGCATTATCTTTATAAGTTATCTGCATGGTCTAAGTGTCTTAGGGCCTTGGTGCTAAGCCTTATAATCTAAAAATTGTAGGCTTGAAACCAGTCACCGTCACATTCCAAATCCATTTAATTTAATTGGTGCTTCCACATGCGATAAAAAAACATGCTGGGAGACCACTGACCACTGAATCCCATCATCCGTTATCTCCAGATGCTGGATAAAATGGCTGCTTTGCGAGACCTCAATAAAGTTTGAAAAAAAACAAATCGAAGAAAATAGGCTACCTCTAAAAATTTTGGTTTAGGCCAACATACAGTAAGTAAATGAAAGTTTTATAATTTTGTGTAAAAAACCAAAAAAATTAAACATAGGATAGAGAAGAAATAAGTTTCTCAAAACTAAAAATTAGAAATCTAAAATTGAATAAACCTACTTGTTTTGATGAGAATAACTCTAAGTAGGTACCTAATTAATTTTTTCTGCTTCCAAAAGAGAGGTTCCCTCAGCTTTCTTCTATCATTAGTTAATTCAGTATATTGTAGTGGTAGGTATGAAAAATTATAGAAAGTTATCTAAAATTGCGCTAATATGCTATCAATTCATTTAACTATATGGTATAATAAACTGAGTATAGTGATAAAACCGATATTAAAATATAGGATAAGAAATTTAAGCCACTTGGAAATAATACTCTTACATACACGCATGTGATACATATGTGTTTGGGTGGCTATGTGCTTGTATTAGTGATATAAAAAAATTATGCTCCAATCAAAATGTAAAGCTGCTTACCAAGTGACCAAAGATGGTACCTATTCTATGTATAGAATTTGATATTTTACATTTGTGATGTCGAATAATATGTAGAAAACTTGTAGAATATGAAAAAATTGATAATTCTTATCGATTTTATCAGTTTTTTGCAACTTCTAAATATTCTTCATGAATTTGGATATTCTACTTTATGTATTTTATATTTAGAATGTGTGTAGATATAGAATTCAATTCTACATCACCATCTCTGCAAGAGCGTGTTCAGAATAAAAAAACCTGGTTAAATCTTACCTCCTGAATAATTCACTTGTTTTCTTTATGTCGTCACTTTTACTTTGAATGGTGTAGGATAATTTGTACGACAACTATAATTTGATTGGTTCATGTTTTGATATCAATTCAAATCCCCCAACCAACTTGCTCAAATATGTAAACGACTGTTTGGGTAACATTTAACTATCTCGAGAGTGGATTGCAGAAGTTGTACCCAAGTTAAGGAAGTGTGTTTATTCAGAATGCCGGCTGGGTAAACAACCATCTTTTTCTAAATGAATTGGGTGTGTTTTTGCGTACTAGGTTGTTACTCGGGAATTTATTCTAAACATGTCCCAAGTGGTTCAAGTTTCTTATCCTATATCTGTACAACGGATAACGCTTATTTTATGTAAAATGCACTGTCCATTGTATAATTCTATAAGGTCCATGTCAAACACCCTCAAATGTTTCATCACTTTTTGAATCTGTGAATAATTCTCAAATTTCACAATTAATATTTTCAGACCATTCATCTGGGTTGAATATGAAGATAGATACATGATTAATATTAAATTTAAATCTCTTTTTATAATGTAGCCATATGGGTACAATACATACAAGGTGGTTCATGAGTAGTTTCTAAAACCTGAAACATGGATACAACCTATACTCCGTCCAATATAAGATGATTCCTGACAAACATCAAAGAAAACGCCGACCAACTAATACAACTGCTTTAAATTGATACATAGTTGCCATTTATAAATAATGCTACGCATCTTGCTAAATAAAATAAGATTCAAAGTGTATTTATTGGCAACATGGCATTGAAACCAGTGATCATCTTATATTGGACGGAGTATAGTACGACTAAGAAAAAACCAATTCTTCACACAAAGGGTAAAAGAATTTTAGCAGAGGTGCAGCAAAGAATGA
Organism: Ericerus pela; assembly: GCA_011428145.1. Classification (NCBI taxonomy): domain Eukaryota; kingdom Metazoa; phylum Arthropoda; class Insecta; order Hemiptera; family Coccidae; genus Ericerus; species Ericerus pela. The sequence continues at coordinate 419,450 of WOFM01000486.1, forward strand.
AAATTTGAAATTTTCCAATTGGGAAATTTGAGAAATATAGTCGTGGAATGAAGGAAATTGTTGCCCTTATTATGTATGACAACAAAAAAGCTTACATGAAATAACTTCAAATTACTGAAGTACGAAAAGTTGCATATGCACGAAATGAAAAAATTACTGAGAAATCTCTCTCACTGATTATTCCAATTTTAAAGATACCTTATATGTTAAGAGGAAGTTTTTTTCCAGTTGTATTCTGTGGTGTCCATATATCAATTTTTAATAAGTTAGGTTAAAAACGAGTTTTTAAAAAATACGCTTTTATAATTTGAAGAAGAAAATAACGGCAAAAGAGAAAATAAAATTTCCAACTTTTCTTTCCGAGACAGAAACAAAAATTAAAAAAAAAAACAACTGATAAAAACGGATATAAGTGTATGTGTGCGTGTGTCGCAACACGTGAAAGCAGCGCTGAAGTTGGTCATCCGGCGTACTTCAACAAATTGAGTGAGTAGAATAAAAGCGTATAAAAAACTACTCATGAATCACTCTGTGTGCGTTTAACTGATTTATCCATTAATTAGGACCAGTTAAATCATACGAGCTATTAAATTCGACTAAAGTTGACACTGGTTTAAGCTTTATGAAACTTCGAAATTACTGGAGTCAGTTTTAATTCTGAGGTTAGAATGTTAGATTTAACTTTCTATGGAACTTGTCCTAAATATGCTTTGAAAAATGATAAATTAACCAAGTCACCTGTACAGTTTTACTAAGATATGTATGTCTCATCTTAAAAATAAATACAAATTTTATAAAACAGTTTCAACTTCGACGTGTCCGCATCTACAACCCAATCGGATACAATCGACTTCAATTAAAGTAAAAATTATCTAAGATTTATTCAACTAACTTGCGATACTGGAATCCATTTGGTCTTGTCACCCGAAATAAACATTTCGTACTTGGTCTCAGTCGCGTGCTGTAACTTTATGCACACACCGAACAATAGAATCACAACAAATTTCAACGAATGCGCCATTTAAAAATAATAATAATCGAAAATTTACGCTTGCAAAATTATTTAAGGTCTCACATATAACTAATTTTCGTTAAACTTACACACCATAGCGAACAATGATGAACATCCAGCAGCACAAAAAAATGAAAAATTTATACGTTAATCCGCTCGTTCCTAAATAGTCAAGTGCTGCGAATGCCATGATGTTTTTTTTTGTTGTGCCCTTTGCACTTCTCGATAATACATACCAGCCTGGCGGTTGTTGTTTTAATTCATCGTTATTCATGTTTCTCGTTTATTAATACGTCTTGAATAGATCGCATAATATTTCAAGCAACAAATTAATCATAATGATAAGAGCGATATCCTTTTTTTAAATCGCCTCACTTTTTTTTTTCTCAATTTGGCGCCGATCTACTTTTTCGGTGTAATACTGCCATTCATTGAAAATTTATAAACTTTTATTTTATTTTTATTTTTTTATTATGATGGTTATTATCACTGCGGACGGGTGTATGCCTACTCTACGCAGTTAAATAGTTTTTGAAAGCCAAAAGGTCAGTATACATAATACATATTATAACATACGAATATTTTTTAGGCATTTATAAAAAAAAAAATTGTACCCTATTGTATTAAGATGTAGGTACATTTTCTAAATGTTCATCGAGAAAAATTAAGAAGAATGTGTTTCACACACAAAGACGTTAGTGCTATGATAATGTTAGCAACTGGACGATATGAAAAATACACGCGAATTTTGTTTCTTTGAACGTGAAAACTATTTCGAATATTTTTGCAAAGCAATGTGAGCAGCAGAACCTGCAGAACAGAAATAAAATTTAACGACAAATTCAGCGGGAGAGTTTCATCAATAAATTTAAGAAAATATTGGAAAAATTTCTGTTGGACTGTTTGCTTCACTTGCACAATATGCTTTAACGCACAGACGGACAAAATCACAAATTTTTTGATTCAAATTATGAATCATGGATAAGATTTAAACTTTAGATTCAAATTGTGGATCACGAAATGGACTTGAAATTTGACTCGAATCGCGGATCACGGATCTCTGCTTAAGAAGATTCTGATCAAATTTATTCAGATCACTTTTCGGATAACTTTTAAAACATAATACACGTATCGTACGTATGGTAGGAGGAACCTCCCTTCACTTAAACCTCACTTTAAAACAACTTCTCGCACCATTTTATATTCGAGAATATGATATTTTATTCTCTTATGAAGTTCTCACATAAAAGTATTTATCACCTTCTTCAATACAAAATTGCGTAGTTAGTTGCTTTAAAGTGAAGTTTAAGTGAAGGGAGGTTACAGTGGTGTTTGTGAGTGTGGGTGTAATGGTATGTTTATATGACTTTATGAAAAATTTTTGTTGGCGAAAGTGGAAGTAAAAGAAGAATCCACGTCAAAACTGAAAAAGGCCTATTTCAAAAGCATAAATTAATTTCTCTTTGTCAGCAATGATCCGAAAACATTGAATCATTTACTTATTGATTTAAATCACAGATTAAGGATAGACTATTAAAATTGATTCGAATCATGGATATGGATCATTAGTGATCCGGATCATGCCCATCCCTGCTTTCACGTCAGTATTTATGATTTAAACAACTAAATAAAAGCTTAAAAAAAGAAGCGAAATTTTCCTGCCCAGTTTCCAACAATTTTTTTTAGCACTTTTGAACGGATCGTATCGCAAATAACCACGTCACAGTCCAATAAAATAAGGTTAAAAATGGGGTCTGAATGGTATTAATAGTAATAAAAAGTTTCAAAGTTGCCATATCCAGAGATAGGGTTCCTCAATAATAAGTAAAAATTCTCCATCCCCAAACCATGCGTTGCTAAAATATGTTTTTTTTTTTTCAATTTTGCTAGACAGAAAAGGGATAAACAATGAAAATAAAAGTAGCCAATAAGTAAAATTTAAAACAAAAATGTTTTTAGGCACTTTTTTCTCATAATTATCATTGTGTATGAGATACGTTGATACAGAATGGTAAAAAAAAATTGTATTCTTTGCAAAATCATAATAATTTACATCATTCTCTTACTGTGAAGCTAAAAATTAATACAGACGATAAAAATCATGCGAAAATTGTCACATTTTTCTACATTTTTCTGATGGTTCATTTTCATTATTTGTGGTACTACGTATGGTAGACTTATAGGCAATGCACTGATGGAAAATATCAGTACGCTAATTTCCTTCTTCATCTTCACGTCTTCAATTATTTTCAGCTTATCAATAAGAAAATAATGCAGATTAATACTTGTGAGAAAGTTACACTTTTTCACCACCCAGTATTTCAACCCTATAATTGTTTTGAGAAAAATGTGTAGAAACGTTTTTATTTTAATTTTCATACACATCAACTCTATACTGAAGTACTTCGATGATACGTCACTCAACTATCGAAGAAATTTGAAAACAATAAAAATAGTCACACGTCGTAACAGCCCTCCTACCGGAAGCACCACTTATTGAGGAGCCCACTTCCAACATATTTCAAATATCAGATCTTTCGTAACCATCAATTCCATTCCAAATCCTCATTTTACACGTCAAAAGATATCCTGCATTCAATAAAGTAATCGACAATTGCAAAAAATTTGGTTTGTATTCAAAGAAATTAAAAAAAGATCTATATACATACGCGCGTTCGTCTAAATCAAACACGACACAGACAGACAAATAGAAGAACTATAGTTTCGTAAGCGCGACCACAGGTACGGAGTTCTCGCAAATGAATGCTAATTGGTTGTACTTAGTTGGCTCCTCGTAAGCGGAATATAAATATCGAATAGCGCGGTCGCCAAACGTACTTATATAGTTTTGGTCGTAAAAAAACACGCGTATCAAAAACTGGTTAACTGATCTTTTATAAATTTCCTTTTTGGTCAAATAGAGAGAAAATGTGTTTGGTGTCATTGAAAAAATGAGACGGAGATCTGAAAACATGGGTGCATCAGTGGAACGTTGACAGATGAGGCGGGGATGTTGGGGCCGAAAAAAAAAAACGTTCGAGAACTAATCTCACACGTTGAGAATGCGAATGATGTTGCTGACTTTCGAACGACAAATCGGACAACGTCGCGACTCGAACCAAATACGTTTGGCGCACGGATAGCAGCAGCAACGATGTCCGGTCTTTCCATGCAGAAACAGGGCGTTAGTCGTATTGCGAAAACAGGCCAGGCACTTCTCATCGGCGTCCGCGTCCAAATCTTTAACGGTGACTGACGTCGTTGGTGTGGCCGTCGACGACGACGACGACGAAGACGATATACCGTCGTTTTGCGATTCGCCCGACTGCTGCGAATTCAGCGACTCGAAGCCCGAATCGCCGCTGACCAGACCGGATCCGGCCTCCTCCAGACTGCTACTCGGATCCGTCTTCTTTACGTCGTCGGCCGCAACCAATTTACTCCTTTTTGCTGCACGATTACCGCCGCCGCCACCGCTACTTTCCTCCGAATTCCGTTTGCGCTTCCTTTTGGCCAGCGGTTTTTCCGGGAAAAAGGTTTTTTTAATCTGCAAAACGAACGATTGGATTTGTTAAAGATTTTTGAAAAAACTTCATACTCTCTCGACGTATTTGTTGAAATTATTTCCCTTTGTCTAGACTTTTAATAGAATAACCAGCTAGCAATGTTCTGCTCGGAAAGAAAATATGAGTGCACTTTTTGATAGCACGCTGTTCTATTCAGAGAACAGCGGAACTGGTTCTCTGCAGAGACTGCTCTGTTTATCAAGGTAGAGAAATTGAAAATAATTTTAGTTCTCAAAAAGTTCCGAACTTCAAAACCCACCTAGGAGGATAAATTTTGATAAAAAGTTCTCTTTTACAGATGTGGCTGCATGACACGTCTCTTCTTAATTAACGAGGATGCACGAACCTCGAAATCACAAGGTAAGTTCATTTTGATAGATTTCTGTGGAACTTGGGATGTAAATCATTAACAAATGTGAATATTCTCCATCCCTAACAAGAACGACGTGACGTCCCAAAGACGTTCACATTTCACGGTTACGTATGGCGAAAAAACATTTTTCTCAACTCATATACCAAAAAGAAGTTACTATTAAATTGATTTTGGTTAACAAGATGCGAGATTTCTAAATCAATTCGGAACATTGAAAATGATTTTCATTTCTTCACTAACTGTAGAAATGAGTTTTTTCTTAACTGTAAATTTGTAGTTTATTTTTTCACGGCGCCGTTTACCCGTACGTAAGTGGCAAAATGTCACAACTAAAGAGGGTTGTTCTACATGGTGATACCTACAAAAACAACAAAGCTCACTTTTCCATAATATTTAATTACTATCTAAAATTCAGTTTGTAAATGAAGTTAGTCTGTTTAATCGAATAACACAAAAATCTCTATTAGGTGGATTCGTTTAAAAAAATATCATACTCTGTTTGTGCCACAACTACGCAACTCTTCAATTATCAATCGTTTTGCTAACTAGTTGAGTAAAATACTGTTTTTAATCAACAGTTTTCGATGAAGCTCATGGCTAAACTATGTGGATCTTTACCTTTTCCTTCATCCGCGAGTCCATCCACTCATACGAAGTCACGTCGATCTTATTTACGATGGAGTACAGTTCTATGCACCGATTTATCTGATGGCACGTCTCACAACTGTTTTCAATACCATGAACAAACGATTTACTGTACACAACTCTCACATCAACTATCCAGTTGGAACGGAAAACTGTGACAACGTAACAGCTATTTCACAAAGCAAATAAAAAAGTAACGGCTTCTCTTGCATCAACAAATTTTAATGATGTAGGCAAGTGCAAAAAGAACAACCGTTGAGAGTTGTTACAACTTTTCATAGCAACCAATCAAAACGAACACATCTACAACAGTCACATTAGGTCTAAAAACAATAACACTGAAATGACGTCATCACATTTCATTTTTGACAATATTTTTTAAAATGGTGTACAAGAAAATTTGATCCTCTGAAATGATGCATCAATATTGCAACAATCATTCAACAAAATGAAAATGCTAATAGAAACATTTAGAACACAAAAGTGAATCAGTGTGACTTGAAATATTTGAGATATTCTTTCAATGATTAACCCCAATTTTATCTCATTCCAAAAAGCCCCACCCCCCCCCAAATCAAAAGAGGAGGAAAATAATAATGTTCTTGAAACGTGCAGATATTGATTGTATTGTACAGAGTGACCCAAAAGTTGTGCAACCTAAACATTCAAATGTAAAAATTCGAAAAAAAGAGATAGAGGGCTGAAATTTTACACTCTTGTAGGAGCAGGTTACTCGATTATTTATACAAAATTTCAGCTATGTACCTATAGTAGTCTAATTTTGAGTAATTTTTGATTTTTAATTTCAATTTTTGTATTTGTGGAAAAACAAACTTCAAAAATTTTTAAGTGGCCAAAGTTTTCCAAAAATTCTGAAACTTACCACAATAATGGAGGATGATTACAAGATTAAGCAGGTAAAGTTTCACTTTCTTATCTCATTTTTTTTTTTTTTAAAAGAATTTTCCGAGTAATCTGTACGCATAAAAAACAAATCAAAAAATTTTAGACTGCCAAAATTTTCAAACAATTTTGAAACATGGGACAATGATAAGAAAATGGTTACTCAATTATGTGATTAGGCAACTTTTTGTACGTACTGAATAAAAAGTTACATTACTACTCATTGCAGGTGTTATTGAGAAAAAACATTAATATATGAAAAGTTGCATACCAAACAAATTTAAGGAAACTCTTAAGACAAAATTCTGCCTTAAAGTGAAGTACGGCACCTAAGTCCGGATCAAAGAAGAGGATGAAATAAAATTTTTGAAATTTAAAAATTTTTTTTATTTGTTTTGAAAGCTTGGTATAGACCATAAAAAAGTTCTTAAAAAAACAAGGATGAAGGTACTAAAGTGAAACTTTACCTTTTTAATCAGGCTATCATTCTCTATTATTGTACCAAGTTTCAGAATTTTTTGAGAACTTTTACCATTAAAAATTTTTCAAAATTTATTTTTCAAGCATGGAAAAATTATAATTAAAAATCAAAAATTCCTCAAAGTTAGATTATTACAGATACAGAGCTGAAACTTTGCATCAATAACTGAGTAACCCACTTCTGCAATTGTGCCAAGATTCAGCCTTGTATCTCTTTTCTCAAAATTTTTACATTTGAAGGTTTAGTTTGCGTGACTTTTGGGTCACTCGGTATTTCCCATAGTATATACCTTAAAGGTTTAATTCACCACTTGCTAACGACAAACCATCCCTTCAAGAGAAGTGTAGCTACTGAAGGCTCATAATTACCCAAATGAACCATTCAATAACCACTTCAAGTCAAGTGCAGACTTTAACGGTTCTTTATAACACACAGTGTACTTCACTACTTCTTTCACTTCCTCCACCGACAATGAAACATTTCTGAAACATAAGGGAATGTAAATAAAACATTGCAAATTTATATTGAAATGAGGCACAAGTCACAGAAAAATACATTCTAACAAACCATTGGTATAAGATTGCAACTGTTTTGAAAACATTGCAATAATGTTACACTGGGAGTTTTCTTTCCTATTACAAATGAAATGTTTCACTATTGTTTCACTTCCATCCGGTTGGCCACTCACTTATTTTTTCCACTTCCCCAACCAGTTTGAAACCACTTTTTGGAGCAAAAATAATATATCACATACAGTACAATCACACTCTTCGCCCCCTACGGACTACTTTCCCCCTAAACTCAAGCTGAAAATGAAAATAAGCTATTTTTCACAATTAAAAACAATTACAACACAAGCCTCATAGACATATCTTCAAAACACTTTTTAAAGGCCATGCTGATATTTAACCATCGTCTGTGCCAAATATTGTACTTAAGTAAACGAAGAGTGTATTGAATAAATTAAATGAATTTTACATTCCCCGAGTTATTTTTAATATCTACTGTCCAAAACCTTGGAGACTACAACTTATAAAGAAGCGAGACTATGCAAGTTAAATGTCAAACAGTCCTCAACATCTAGATCAGGAATTCTCAAATTTTTTTTTGGCGCACAGCTTATTTTCTTCAAGAAACTTTGCCTTCCAGGAAAGATTTTGTAGGCTATTTTTTATTGATTTGTAAGAATATTATTATTTTCAGAATTATTAAACTTCAAATTATAATAAAAAAAATTTTTTTTCACAATGTCCAAGTTTGATTAGATTTTGCGTACTACCTAGCTATCACTCGTGTGCTACTAGTGATACGCATATCACAGTGTGCTAACCTCTGCTCCAAATTGTACAATTTCATTTTCAAACCAGTTGGTTCATAAATAAATAACGTCATATACGTAAGGCAACCAAAAACATGCAAATGGATATTCGTTTAAGCACTTCTGAAAGTAGAAGAGATAAAAATGTTTTCTGTTTCACAAAATTTCCTGTAAAATGAGCCCTACTCTATTTTACATACGGCTCATTTTACATATTTTTCATATTTTGGCCAAATTAGCATGTTTTCTGCATATATCAAAAAATGAAAACATTTCAGGAATCCAATATAGATATTGATTTTCATAGTTTTATCTTAAGTTTTTATGATCTTAAAGTAACCATTGTGATCTAATTTAAAAATTACTACAGTACTCGCCACTTAATCCATTCCAATCGGGCTCAGACAGACCGGAACAGATTAAGCAAAAAACATAATGTTTCCAAGATGAAACTGAACAAAACAAATAAATTACAATAAAACTCTGTCTAAAAGAGAAAAAATCAACGTTCATCAACTTGATTTGTCATTTATCTTTCTCCCTACGTATTTAGGCAGGTAAGCTTTACCACAAACTTACCTGTGCAAATAGGTTTGTACAAGTAAGCTAGTGCATTTGGACAGCAAAATGGTGGCATATACAGTCTCAAAAGGGTGGCTTGTCTAAACTTCACAACGTGCAGATTTTTTTATACTAACTTGGCTTGCAAGGTAAAGGTTGCACGTGTGAAAAAGAGTTTAGCTCTATCAAGCATCAGATTGAAGTTTATACAAAATGACTTGTACTGAAACTTACATAAGTTTACTCGTGTGGTGTGGACACCGTGAAGTGTTCCATCTTATTGCACCAAATATACGCCACAAGTAAGCTTTTGGTAAAGTTTGTCTATGTGGGTGGCCCTTAAGGACGGTTTAAACTCACTGTTTTAATTTCTTTGATGTAACACAAAGTTGAGTAAAGGGAAAAATTGTAATATGGTTCACACTGTTTCTCTTGATGTATTTTCTAAAAGTTAAAATTTCCCAACTTGTAAGATTACAGATTAGGATAAGAGAATAGAGAAAGTGAGTCTAAACCAACTTTTACCCATTTTGGTTTTATCAAGATGTGATAAGCATTAGCATTGTACATAAGAGTCTACATTCATACAAAGAGTGTACTTTTATTTGTGTCATCATACGTTATCAAAGGGGTTTTACAGTTGTGTTCTATGTAGTGACGTTTAAAACTGTGATTTCAAAAGTTCCTTCCTGGCTCATCGGTATGAGACAAGTTGTACTAATCCAGTGATTTGTGTTTGAATCCTTATTAGAAACAGAAATTTTTTTTTTTACAATTTTGTTTTTTCAGTATTATTCTGTTTTCACTTTTGTCTTTGAGAGTGAATTAGCCAAATTCTATACTACATTGAAAAAAAAAAGCTAAAAAAGGAGAAAGTATTATTACTCTTGTCTTGTACACTTCTGATGTGTAAACATCTTAGCGCTCAATCTACAGTAGGGACTAAATGAGAATTACAATCGACAGATTTGCGTAAGTGTAACTTTCATTTGTGTGTTACATGATGTGTCAATGTGTGGTTGTATGCATGTACAGTTCACAAGCTCACAACTACACTCGTTACTTAGATTTCACAGAAATAGTCTGAAGTCAAAAGTTGGTAATTTTGTTTTAATGTTTACACATCAATCCTCATTAGTATAGCCCCAGCGGAACTCACACCTTTTTTCTAACATCCTCTTTGTTTGTTCATAGGCGCTTGTGTAATCTGCACAATCAGAAAATGATTCAAGCACTAGTGTCGCATACTATTTCCAAAAAATTTTTGGTCCAGTTTTGATCATCTAAAAATGTGATATATTTATATAGTTTAAAAATATGGTTCAATCATTTATGATGACTACAGCGCGTGCAATGTGCTATGATTGTACAGCTAATTAAAAAAAAAAAAATAAATAAAAAAATAAATAAAAAAACGGCCAAGTGAACACCCCATGGGCTAGCTTTTTTTTTCTTACTTTCAACTATTTTACAAGCAAATTGTTAAAAAATCTTGTTTGTTGATTACAAACTACGAGGAAACACCGCTAACAGTCCTGGAATTTTGACTAATGTCTAATTTTATTGATTGGCAGCACTGTAGGCATTGCTCCATTCACGAATATAATGATCCAAAATCCTATGTTTTCTCTTAAATTTAAAGGATAAAGAGAATGTGACAATGATGAAATGTTTCGTCCACAAAAATTCAAAAATGTACTCCTGAGAAGAGATTAGTCGATTTTCGAAAGTGAGAAAAAGTGTAAAAAATTAAGACCAAGCGCAACGTATACACCACACCTTTGTTAAGAATAGGCATCAAGATGGCTTGAAGTATGGTGTTCACCTCCGAACGATTCAAATTTCATTAGTGAGAAGTACACCCCGATAAACTAACAAAAAGTATTTGTGAATATAGGTTCGCAAATCAAAGGTAAAATAACTAAAGCCATGCGAGGTTCGATTTTTCGAGGCAAGCTAAAAATTTTCACAGTACACGCTGACATTCATCTGATCAGATGGTTCCTTAACTTATATGAACCGTGACCCACTTCAAAAAATTTACCAACTTTTAGTACCCACTTCCATAAACATTTCACGTAAGGAAAGAGATCGAGCGTGGTCGAAATCTCAATTTTACGCAAGACCGACCAGCAATCGGTTCACAATCCACCAGAGGGTTACCGACCCACATTTTGGGAAATGCATAAAACAAATAAAAAACCAGTTATTTGTCAAACGTTAGTGCCATACAAGACGCGTACTTTCACTTCTGTAGGAATAATTTCCCATTTTGATTTGCTTTTAATTTGCCAACCCGTGATTCTACAAAAGTTTTTGTTTGTCGACGTGAATATTGACAGCCAGTGAAATTTCACTTATCTGACGGTGCACAGTGCCAAGTGGCACACGCGACAGTATTGCATGGCGAAATAAACGGGCTACGAAACGTTCTTACCTGGTAACAAGAATGGCAAAACTGAAACGCAGGATTATCGTTAACCGAAGAGCACATGACACAAAACTCGAATCGACAGTTTACCACAGATAAGTCCGAATCCGAGTCGCATTCGCTTTCCAAAAACTCGGCATCGTCGTCGCTGAAGCTCTCCTCGGCGTTGGTCGTCCACAATTTCATCGCCTACAAAAGCAGAAGCCAAAAAAGAAAAAAAAACATTAGTCAGCGACTATGACACCAGATCAGTGGCGCAGCTAGCCTCTTTTCTAAGGTAAGCAATGGGTGGGCCAGGGGGAAAATAACAGGTAACTTCATTTTATTTTTTTTTGGGAGGGGGGATATTGTCATCAAACTTCTCTACCAAAACCAAAAAATTTCCAGTATGTACTTACAAACCTCACTTTTTCTTCACTCTATCCACAGGACGTTAACGGACCAAGAGGTTTGTAAAGTGCCTTTTCGCAAAAAGTGAGGTTTGCAAATACGGTGGACAGAAACTAAAAGCAGCTTACAAATTGTAAGCTCAAAAAAATTAAAATTTCTCAAATTTTCGAATTTTTTGGTTGGCCAAGAATTTTATGGGCGAGTCGTGGGCCAACCTGGTTCGGCTATAGCTACACCACTGCACTAGATAGGAGTTCACATATTATATAGGTAGTAGATGCGCAAGCGCGTAATTAGCGATTTGATGGAGCTTTTCGTATATTAGAGATTCGGGCTATTGGACAGGTAGTATTTATTCAGCCAGTGGTCATCGTATGCGACGTACAAACCGCTACGACGAGAGTTGATAGGGGGCGCACAACACGTATACGAGTCAGACAAGATCACCGTCATCAGATACAATAATTCGATATAGGAGGAAACGATACAAGTGCGAAGGGAAAGGTGAAGAAAGATGCAAGGGCACATCATATTCGCATACCGTATCAACGACTGGCTGATGCGGCGAACTTTCTGACGAGATATTGCGGTCAAAGCTCCACGGGTGCAGCCAACCATCGGACGAACTGGCCACTTCGTATTCGCTGCAGTAGTGGTCCGACTCTTCATTCGTGCTTATGTCACTCGAATCTTTGGCTGAAACTAACGCACAAACCATAACACAATGAATGCAATGGAAGAGGCGCTATTTATTCGCGTATACGGGGACGAGTATTTTGGCACCGCACAACGTGTATGTTCGCAACGAACAGTGATGTGCTCACGAAATTTTTTGAGAGGAAACCCACCTCTTTGTTGACCCTACGACTACAAACAAAAAAACATTTTTTCAAACTTTTATTGACATAGCATTACGATTTCACATGTACAAACTACTAAAACATTCGTTTTTCTCATCTTCTGAAGTTTGCCTACCATAATTTTTGTTTTTTTCCCACAATGAGGGTCTTCTGGATTTGGATGATGTGAGTTTCTGAACCATAGTTTAGCGTACTGCACCTAGAATTAGGTCATTACATTGGCTAATAAGAAAAACTAGCTTCAAACTAATGGAGAAGAGAAATGAGCATTTTTTCATCGGTAAGCAAACAATTTTAACCAATTATGAATAACTATCGAGCATGATTAGTGAATGATTTTTAGTACAATACTGTGGGTGTATACTGGGTATATCCTAAATTTTTTATCAATTTTTCGAGAGTATACTCCGTATACTGCATATACCCTATGAGCACATCACTGGCAACGAAGTAAAAAATCGATTGCCATTATCCATTGCTTTTCTTTTGGTCCAGCCACCAATATAATTTATATAAACAAAATCTTTCTATATACTTTTTTTTATTTCGCGTAAATGGTTAGAAATAACCTTCGAAATAACGTAGTTAGAGTCACAATACCGCACCACTTGCTACATAGGTTTAGTTCTAAGTATCCATAAAAGTTCTGAAAAGAGGAAGTACTCAGTTCAAGCTTACGATTTTCGAGCAATCTCCAAAGCGAAATAGTTATGCACTTCTCAAAAAGAATAGTTTTTAATCAAAATAAGCAAAAAATTCCGCAAATTTTTTCCATAATGAACATAGCAGAAGTAACGGGTATATAAATATGGGCAATAACCTTCATTTTGAGGCTGACTGCCATGAAGAGAAATTATTTCAAATCATAAATATATTAATCGACGTGAAGTTCATTTGGCTATGAAACCATGGGGTCAAAATTTTGTTTCAATACGTGGGGATGGAGCTACGCATAATTTATTTCAAAATATCAAAATTAAGGGTTTTTAAAAATAGGGTTCAAACATGGGCACTCCAAAATTATAATTAAAAACTTGTCAAAATGCATGAGCAATCAATTGCTTTATTCTAATAATGACTGTAATCACGTAATTATAATGTGTGAATGCATATACAACGTTATCCACCGCAGCATAAACACAGCGAGTCCAACTGAAGTATTGTGTGTACTGAATTTACTGTCTTTTGACTTTTTTTTCCCACCATAATGAAATAATAAAAACATTTTCAACGTTGAAATAATTTGAGGTTCAAAATTTTCTCTTCAAAATAAGGAGAGCCCACATCTCTGGATCAAATTATTCCACAGATGTAGGCAACATATAAAAATAAGCCAGAATGTATGAATAATCTACTTTCATAATTGCCAAATTCATAATTTTTAATAATTTTACAAGTGCTTGAGATTAATGAAGAAGAAAATTTCCGACAAATTCGGAAAAAGAGAACTCCATACAACAGGTGAAATTGATATAGACAAGGATAATTTGATGATTCCTGATGGTTCTAACTACAAATGCTGTACATTTCTGACATCTCACTGAGAGACCAGGTCTGCTAACAATATCTGCAAATTACAACTGTTACTAAATTAATTTTACCCCAAAAATAGTTCAGTAAAAACATGTCCAACACTTACTTTTCTATAGAAACAGAAAAATTATTAATCTAAATTATCTAAATAATAACATACTGTAGGATGCGCAGGCGTACAACTACAAACATTGACCTTGTGCATATGGTGCTAGCCAGTATTAAAATTAGAGAACTAATGAGGAATAGTCGCCCGTGTACCAAAATATTGTTTGTTCCCTTAGAACTCGAAGACTGTTCTCCAAGTTCAGCCAGATCAAGGATGTCCCCGATAATTGTCTAGAGAAAGATGGTTTTACCAAAAGAGAGCAGAGCTACACCCAACTTGATAGGCAGTTGACCAATAAATGAGAGAGGGAACTGAAGAGCTACAATCATCTCAATGGGCTGCCAGTCAATAAATGAGAGGGAGCTGAAGAGCTGCAACCTTCTCAATTGGTTCCCAGCTGATAACTGATTTTCTATACGCATTTTGGGGTTACTAATTGTAGGACACGCAGGTGTAAAACTACAAACATCGACCTCGTGTGTATGGCACAAGTCAGTATTAAAATTAGAGGACTAATGTGGAGTATTCGCCCATTTGCCAAAAGGATTGTTTGTTTCTACATATGTGGAAACTGGCTACACAACTGATCAGCAGGTGTGAAACACACTCATTCACCACAGATTAGAAGTTGCCACACATACAATGCACAGAACTGTAACAAAACAGGAATGAAATATACTACTTTTTGTATTGAATTTTCATTGTAACATATTATATTTCTGGCACTGAATGTGGTAAAAGGGATAATTTTTAGCAGCTTTTTCTCACAGTTCTATGTATACTTTATGCATAAAAAATTATAATTTTCTTCATAAGAAACTGAGTGATAAATATTCTTTCACTGAGCTATTTTTGAGATAATATTAATAATAACCAAAACATCGTAGTATTTTCAGTTTTGGTCTCGATGCCTGGCTGCTGCCTAAATTTTTCAAAAACCATAATTATGCATTTGGTAGTTCTCTCTCTACCTCACATTTTTCATTTACTGAAATTCCAATCACTGGGAAATAATCTAGAGTTTTTCTTTTCTCATGTACTCATGGGTAAATCTGCATTTATATTGTCTGTATTACTCGGGTTAAGAAGATAAGGCCGATAGGGGATGATTCAGCTTTTGTTTATTTTTATCTGCTGCCGTTACTTCACTTCAACTTTCCTCTCTGTCAAATTTATTTGTATTCATACTCGATAATACGTAATTCTATTCAATTGTTACAATTCCATATACCATTTTTATTCTAATTAAAATCAAGTAACGAATTTCGACTCATAATTTTCAATGCGTTAATTATTTCAAGGTAGCTTAAAAATCCTCCAATTCTAGACAGGTTATTTAATTTTGGCTTAGGCACATGGTTACTCTTACATAGCATAGTTATTAAAATAAATAATTCAAATATTTATGTGATGGAAATCAAGTCACTCGAATTCTGGGCTGTATGACTATTTTATACCACCATTAGTCTCTCCTGTGAGAATCTTGTGGAAATGCAGATGGAGAAAATCTCACTTGACATACATGGAGATCGTGCGAGAATGATGATGGCGTCACAGTTGTACATAGATAGGCCTAACCCCCTTTAATACCACAACAAACCGCTAAAAACTGGTGATTGCTACATATTTTCTTCGATATTAAGCAGAATTGGTGCTAGGTAAAACTATTAGCACATTATTTGAAGATTCATCGCTACTCATTCAAACAGAGAGAAACTACAACAAAAATTCTACCGAATAGTATAGTTTACACGATACTCATTTACCAGTTGTTGGTGAAAAAAAAAGCTGTTAGCTGGTAAATCAGTCAACGTAAAAAAGAACTAGCTCGCTTATTTATTTGCTCACTGGTGAGCTGGTGAAGTTGAAAATTTTCAACTTCTGAATAGGTACACCAGCTGGTGTTTCAGCTCCAGGTAAATTAGAATTCAGGTGAAATTTATAACAACTTCATTTTTTACAGCTTTTTTACAACCGTCATATAAACATAAGAACCCATCTGGTTGAATCAGCGTAGTAAACCAACACACCAGGTGTAAATTATACCAATGAATGTCTATTTTTGTGCTCAAGTGCCCAGACCATTGTTTAGTCCAATCATTCGTCATCAACTTATGACTCAATGCATGATTAGAATTAACTTTATTACAGGTTAAACGCGTTCCAGCTCACTAAACAAAGACTAACTGTCTCATCATTTTACAACTAGAATTTATCCACACAAAAATAAAGACATCAAGTTAAGATATGTGAATGAAAAATTTTAAACTCTGCATAATTTCAATCAGCTTTTAATAAATACTGAGAAGACCTATCATTCATCTCTGTGTAGAATGCTCTGAGTAAGGAATTTTTTCAAGCTATTTTTTGATAAAATGTGCTTCATCACTGAATGACTGGATAAACTCAAATTCACAATGTTACTCTGCGATACTTCACATTCATAACAAGCGCAACTACTCTTATTCTGTATTATTGGTTTCAATAAAAATATTAGACTGGTTATAATTCGAAATAATTAAAAACAAGAAGCCTCAATCTAGTTTTCGAAAAAATTTTCTGATTAAGATGATAATTATTTTAAAATTTATGGATTTTGACCCAAGTTACAGTCATAGTTTCCGAAAATAAAGACATTTCATCATTTTTTATTTACGAAAGTTCTATATTACTCTTAAGGTCATGAAAAATTGATCTTTCAAATATTTGGCTGAAAATAAAACAAAAAATAAAAAATCGTTATTAACCACAACAGCAAAAAGGAATACAAAATTCTCTCAAGAATGTAAATTGAATGTCAAGGCAGTTCGGGAGACGGAGCCCAAATTTAAAACGTAAAGCGAATGCTAGAAAGCCAGTGAAATTATGAACTAAAATTACACTTCAAATATTTTACGAATCTTTCGTGCACCATCATAATCGTGTTTTTCGGTAGAATGTGCTTCATCGCTGAATGACTAGATAAACTTTATTTCAGTTTTAATGTCCCTAACAGAGGATCCATAATTGGTGTTCCCAAAACTAAATGGAGAAAGAATATTGTGTTCATTCCATTGGTGCTACTATTGCCCAAAAAAAAAAAATTCATACAAGGAAACCATTACCCACATTAAACCAAAGCGGCCTCTAGTTATCAAAACCCATACAAAAAGTAATAGCAGAATCAGAAAAATATTTAAAAAAAAATCACACACACAAAAAAAAACACGAATAAATTACAGTAGAATTAAATAAAAATGACCAGGGTAAAAATATAACATATCTAAAATTCAGCTATGTGGCGGTGCATTTTCGAACGAGGCTGGAACAGGTAGTTGCAGACAATATGGCAAACAAACCAAATCTTACAGGAGTATGCTCGAACAAATATCAATGCCGGAGCGTCTTACCAGTAGTTTCTGCTTGAATACTAAAGACTGATTCGGCGGAATCGTCGTCGCTGTCTGTATCTGTCACCTCCAGCACGATCTGATAGCTGTTCTCGTCATCTTTATTGTTACTTCTGGACACTAAAATCAACATAAAAGTAAACACAGAATTGAAAGGCTGCTTTAACAAGAGAATTTCTAACAGATGAGCGAAGTATTCAAAAATATCGATGAATTCGTACAAGAAACCCAAACGGGCAACCAACTCCTTTGCGAAAGGAAGCCTGAATACCTTTCTCCATCAATGGATGCACTAATCACAATTTATATTAGTGGATAATTCTCGAAAATATTTCTCCCCAATCAAAATTTTTCAATGTAGTAGCCCTTACCAACTAACAAATTTGGTAGCAGAGAAACACGTGTCACGTTCTAAGTAACGTGGCTAAAATTAGGGATGGATATACAAAAATAGCTGCACAGTTCACGGAGACAGTAGTTTCAATACACTAACATAGTATTACAAGAATATGCAGAAAATTCATCATTATAGCACACATCATGTAAGCCTACTAAAATTTCTCAAAATTATCAATTTTCTGACATTTTGAAAACTAATAATCAAAGCCGTTCCAGACCAAATTCAGACGAATGAAATGAATATGAGTTCATTTCTCTTTTTCTTTTTTTATTTGTAATAAAATTGTTACTAATTTATTTCTCAACTTGGAAAATATAGACCTGACTAATTCTAAAAGTTTTTCATTGTACAAGAAAAAAAAAGTCTCTTATGGGAAACTGCACTTAAAATAATTTTGAAATGTTTTCCCTTTTTATCAAACTCTTTTAAGATGACCAGAACAGAATACCACTTCAACAGAAAAATACCGTCTTTTTTAGTCCATCCTTTCTTCTTTAAAAAGGAACTGTTTAAAAATTGCTGTAACGACATTTCCATACAACCACATAGTTACAAAAACACATAAATTTTATTTAAAAAAAAAAAAAAAAAACTACGTTATTCTGAATGAATAACTCTTATTTTACTGGTAAATATGCCCAAATTTATGAGAATAATATTTTCAATTTTTAAATCCTCATTTTCTTTAATTACACCCTTCCAATTTTTTTATTTTCAAATATGAGTAGTCTAGGACACTCTCCGAATCGTTAGAAATATTTTGAGCCCACTTTCATTAAAACCTATTAAGTAAGACATTTGTTTTGAGCAAACAAAATTCCGTTAGTTCTGGAGATAAGACATACCAAACATATAAGTTCGTCCGTACGCAGTCTGTAATAAAAACTATATACGTAATTCTTAAAACACATTCGTCACTAGGACAGGTTTCGACCTGTTCTCAACGACATCATTCTTTCCTCAGAAAAACTTGATGTTAACGTTCCATCTAATGACTCATATTTTCTCTGAATCCTTCATGCACTTCAGTATAAATCCTTTCCTATTAATATGATGTAATTTAATTTCACAAATCATTACCCAGATCCACCCTGACAATCAAGTCCAAGTTTTTAAGTTTCCAGAAGATTTCGGGGCAACGAATGACATAAATTAATAAATAGTAAGCGGTCAATCTAAAACAAAAAAGTTTCTCAGAGCTGAATATCTATATAATATATAAAATTCAATCCCAATTTTTGTATATTTATCCGCGTTTTTCTTGAAAAGTAAAAAAAATTTGTTCGAGTTCTCTAATAAAATTTTTCACAAATTGGCCATAAAAAAACAGCAAATTAATGAGAAATTTGTTTTTAATTTGTCATTTATTTCAAAAACTAATGACGGCAATTAAAAATTTTCAGCGATGATTAAGCCTTATTTTTTAACGACAAATTCTTTCGCACAATCAGATTTCACCTAAAACGAATTGATCACCAGATAACGGTGAGATAAAAATACAAGAACAAAACTGACGCTCTGCGTATCACTATTTATAGGTATACGTATATATGTATATACATATATACGAAGCGCTTTCTGCATAATATTTAGCCACCTATCAGACATTGAATGTATGTACATTCGTATGTATATGATTTTGTTCACTTAGGATTTGTAACTGGTACGGGTGGAGACGGAGCATAGCCCCTTCCTCTCACGCTAGTACTTTTATAATTTTCATAAAAATCAAACGCCACCGTTTAAAATGGCATGAAACTACGGCATGTAACTAAGGACCTTTCTGAAAAGATCAGTTCCCTTAAAACTGTAGAAGGATGACACAGATCTACAAAAATAACGGTCGGATTAAAAGGGAGTTTGTAGCAGTTTTTACTTTGGAATACAGATGAATCCTAACAATTTTCTAAAAATTTATTAAAATAAGCCCAAAAATTTCACACTTTTCACATACTTTTTTCAAAATAATGAATACGGTTTAGATTGAGACAGGTTCAAATAATATCAATGATACTGAAATGAAGTGATATAGTATCTCACCGCCTACATCACAATGAGCAGAAAATTTGTTTTTATGCCACAAATTTTTGATTCTTCCCTGCTGAGACTGCTAAGTTCACAGGCGAGTATTCAATTAATTTATATTCCAGAGTGAACGTTCTCTAGCATACTTAAACGAATGAAAAAATACATTTCGAATAACCCAAGGCGTCGTTGCTGCATAGTAAAAGTTATTTCTGAAAGAGTGACAAAATAGACTAGCAATAAGCCGACCTTCCGTGTCACCATAACTTTAACCGATTCCGTTA
Source organism: Ericerus pela (assembly GCA_011428145.1). Taxonomy (NCBI): domain Eukaryota; kingdom Metazoa; phylum Arthropoda; class Insecta; order Hemiptera; family Coccidae; genus Ericerus; species Ericerus pela. Next base: position 439,730 of record WOFM01000486.1, read on the forward strand.
CAAACAACTTTTCTTAGAAGACAGCCGTTGGAAGGAAATCGGAACCACAAAAATGATGCACCCAAATCCGCACGCACTAGCCACTATTTGTAGAATGACTTGACTTATTCCTCAGGGACAAGACGGCTAGTATCAGTTGATAATTCGTATCATCAGAGCCTGAATTAATTCAGGCGTACAAGACTTGTCTAGTCACGGTAGTCGTTTCAAACGAATCGAATACAAACATAATGAACCCAAATCCGAATACAGGGAGCTTTGGAATAACGAAATTAAACCCCGAATATGACCGTGATGATAAACATTAAGGCAGTGGTTAGACAATCTCTACTCTCAATGAGTAATAAAAGCGTTTACCGTTTCACCGAGGCGAAAATAAAATACTCGGCTTCCACGTTGTCTAATATTCACTTCAAATACGATAGAATAATACTTAAAAATAACGTACCATTATATTCCACAAGATTCGAGGTTCTTAAATTTTCTCCGTTCATTTCTCAACACAATTCTCACTGCATGATTCACAGAGATACAGGCGGCATTTTAAATATTTTTGTTCCAAGATGGAAAAATAACCAATTAACTGATTCAAATTAACACGGAACTTCTCCTTAACGGCGTGTACTCGATAGGAGATTGGAAGGACTACAGCGTCGTTTACTGTCTAACTAAATTAATAGATAAGAAAAAATTTCCACGGTTCTTTTATGTAGAAGAAAAGCAGCGAATTTGTGTTTGTGCGACTGCGAACAAGGCACAACCGAAAGTCCGAAAGACCCTTCGAGGAAAATATATATTACGATGCAGACGACACGATGTTGTTTTACAACGGGATCCACGGTCACTAACATCTACACCTAGCGCTGTACACTGGCGTACAAATTACCCCATATCAATCGACATCGACCAATCAGAATAATCAGATTCTCAAGAATGAGGTAATTTGTACGCCAATATTTATAAATAAATGCAAATGGCAATTTTCCCTTTGATCAAATATTTAGAAATAAAAACATGTGGCGTCGTCAGCAGTATCTATGGGTGCGATATCAAAACCACTATTATGTTGTCTCTAGAGAGAGAGACAGAGAGACAGAGAGACAGAGTGAGAGAGAGTCCCAAAATACAGGTTGCAATATTCTTCCTATAATCACAAAATTTGGTACAAACATTTTGTTGTTCTACACTCTTCCTTCACTCGCTCATACTTTTAGCACTCATATACAATAACTAACAAATTCAGGTTAAGAAACACACATAACATTTATCACTCGTACCTTGGAAACACTAACACACATTTTCCCACTGAATACTTTTAGCATGAAGGAGAGGGATTGTAATCTCACTCAGGTTTATTTCGGACTTGTAAATATTCTTTTGCTTTTAATGTATTAAAGTATTTCAAACTTTCTTGTTCTCTTCTTTCCTCGGAAGCCAACCTTACTTTACATTTTAAGTCAAGGACCAGACCTATTGATTTTGGAGTGGATCATCTGGACAGTGCTTCAATTCCCACAATTTTTGTTTTTATTTTGGCTGTAAAATGCTCAAGTTTGCACCAAAAGCCACAAAATTAGCAATAAATATTTACTTCAATTCATTGTAGTAGGTACACTACAAATTTTGACATGGATTGGCCAGATGGTATTTCTAGTACCATAATTTTAATTTTACTTTTGGCTATAAAATCTTAATTTTACGTTGGTTATACAAATTCAAGAATACCCAACGTTTACAATTTCACACTCTGTGATAATTTTATGATTTGTGAGACTGTGACTTGATAATTTGTACTTGATAAATGATCATGATTCATTATTATATTTCCTGTATTACATTTTATAGTGAGATCTTATTATATACAACGTGTTATCTCGTACGTTGCTATTGTATCAATAACTGACTCTAGTTATTCTCTATAATATATTTCCTTCTGTTTGTGTGTGTATGTGTGTACATAATGGACTGCGCATACTGATAAAATTAACATTAGCTTATATGGAGAAACTATGGAGTTATACATTTCATTCAAAAGTTTTCTTTTTTCAGGATTTATCAAATATCATACGTCAATTGATTAAATAATTTGGAGGGAATAGCATTGTTATTTTACAGAATGAAAGTGTTTTTAAAATGAAATAGCGTCATTTATTCATTCGTCGCTGAATCCTAATTAATTTAAGGGCGACGAATCGAAGAGAATTTGTAGATGAATTCTCTTCGATTCGTAACTGAATCCTAATTAATTTAATGGCGACAAATTCTGATTAATTTAATGGCAAATCGAAGAGAATTCGTAGATCAATTCTGTGAAAAGTACAGTTTGATAAGGGAAGAAACTTTTGAATGGAATGTACATTTCATTTGGTTGCCTTCAACATTTTATCAGTATGCGCAGTCCATTATCTATATGATCGAAGTACAACTCCGTCGTTCACAATAAATTTTTAGTCAACTTATGGGCCCAGATTCACAAACATCATTTTAGGCTATCTTCACTAAAACTTCACTTTAAAAAAGTTTTTTATACAATTTTGCACTTGAAAATGCGGGAACATTGTATCTCTTATTAGGTTCTAATATAAAAATAAAATGATACCACACTCTTAAATACAAAATTGTGCCAAAAGTCATTTTTAAGTGAAGTTTTTTACACAATTTCGTACTTAAAAATGAGGGAACATTGAATTATTTATGAGAATTCTAATGTAAAAATTAAATGTTACTACTTTCAAATACAAAATTGTGCCAAAAGTCATTTTTTAGTGAAGTTAAGCCATGGTTTCTGATATAGAGAGAAAAATTACATAAAAAACACGAGCCTTCCGTGTTTAGACGCCTAATAAGCCAAACATGCGCACTTATGCTTAGCGTCGCCCTTGGTTTCCGATTCTAGTCTAACTTTTTTCGAAGTCACTTTTCGACTGCCATCTGCTATCTGTTTGTGAAGTGAACCGACAAAAATTCATGCTGCCTTTTCAATTTTTTATTCTGTAGCATCCTTTGACTATATACATACTGGACTGCTAATACTGATAAGAATAACACAGAGTCTAATGAACAACCGGTGAAGTTGAGTCAGACACCCGTATCCCCGTTCAAAATGTTAGTTTACTGGTAGGCTCAAAATGTTCCCGATCATTTGGAATATGTTTTAAGTTATTCATATTTGAAAATTGAAAAATTAGAAGGTGTAATTAAAGAAAATAGGAATTTAAAGATTGAAAAAATTGTTGATATAAATTTAGGCATATCCAACAATAAGAGCTATGCATCAATAAATCAAATTTTAAATTGATTTAACTGAAATTTTTGAACTTCTGAGTTTTATAAAACTACAACATTACCAATTTAATTCGTAATTAAAAGCAATAATTGTGGTAAGAAGAGACCTAGTCAAAGGAAAAGACATTAAGTATTAATAAATTTGATAATGAACTAACATTTTGAACAGGGATACGCCTGTTTGTTTCGAACACAGCTTTTTATCAGTATTAGCAGTCCAGTATGTATATAGTCAAAGGTAGCATCCTAATCCTAAATGGTTTTCGAGATGCCTATCGTGGGTGGGAACATCCACAATCTCCTGCACGCCTGGCGGGCATAAAGGGAACTCGCCTACTGAAGAAATGTAGGTAGGCGAGTGACTGGGCTGAGGAGGTCGCCATAGTCGTTACGGATCTAGTGAGCCAGATAGGTGTGTGACAACGTATATTTTGTAGTCCTATGGACGTTAAACACAATTAATTATAAGTGCCAAACAACTGTAGTGTCTCTGCCACTACATGGTAGCGAGAGCATCGGGATTTTCTCGGAGAAACAGATACTTTTTCAAGCATCTGCTTCACATAAAGAAACTCTGAAGTCGGAAATATGGGTATTTTCGATTTCATTTTGATGTAAAATGAAAACTGAATCTAAATAGAATCAGTTCTCACTACTACAAAACGCTTCCACTGGCAACTTAAGTCAATATCTGTAATGGAAATTGATTTAACGGCACTTAGCGTTTGAAGTTAATCTTAGCCTCAAATGCCTAATTAATTTGCACTCGAAACTGATGGTGGCTACGAGCACAATTAAGCATATAATTATGTACTCGAAAATGACGGTGGCTTCGAGCGCATGAGTGTAATCACTAATTATGTGCAAAAATAATTTCTCACTGCGTTCGAAACTTTAATTAACCTCGAACACATACCTACATTGTCCAGAAAAATCCTTTTCTAGACAACATGTCTCTGTTGATAGTTAAAAGCTAAAAATTAACATTTGACTATCCACAAGTACATGATCTTCATTTCTATATAGGATCTTGTGCAAGTTACATAGGAATGCGAAACAAAATCATGCATCGTATTCTCGTAGCAAACAAATGGATTCAAATTTACAGCTAAATTTGAAAACAACAAAAGTTGAATTTGAGACTATACCCGGCCTCAAATACACGTCAATAAACTCAGGCCTATGTATTTTTTCTTTCTCGAATAAAGAAAGAAAAAACCTGTAGAGAATAAAATCTTGGCCGACAAAGCCTAGGGAAAATACTCCCCGGCAACATACATATATGTGAATCTATGATAAGCCTCACATATAATAAACAAAAGAGTATATGAATCAAATGGATTCAGATTCCATTCGACTCTCACTCTCCAAAAAAAATATATTTTTTTTTCTCAAATATTCTTGGTTATTCATCGAAAGATTTCGACGTAATTATTATATCGAAAACTAAAATAATCCTTGAATAAACAAAAATATTAAAGAATACGGCAAGTTCCCTGCAACATGTCGCGTTCCCTTTATAATATCAAGGCTAAAAAATATTCTCACTAAAAATTTTTAGCCGCCCCCAGCAAAAAATGCATCGAAATCTTTATGAAGAATTCGATACAAAACCAAGGTCATCACATCTGGATAGGCCATCTTGCATATCATCTACCCTACGCCAACAACCATTATTACATATTCTTCGAAAAAAGAACATTAAAAAATGGTTGACGTAAGGCTGTATGCAATTAAGGCTGTTGATCCCTAAAACAGAGATCGACACCCCATCGAGACGAAGCGATACCAATACGCTTTGCCTCAATAAACTTCATAAATGTCGACAAAAAACTATTACGTATTTTGTCAACACGCGAGTCTAGAAAGACGAGCAAAAAATCTAAATAGGCAACGGCTCACGTAACCTTTTTTTTGTCCTACACACATTTGGATGTAAGACAATCTTATTGCGAAGATAAGTTGTATGTGTATTGCTGGTCAACACACACACACACACACACGGCGATGGTTTTTCCTTTGAATTCTGGAAAAAACATTGCACATACACACACACACTCAGACAATAGTCCTTCCATTCCAGTCAAGGAGTG
>WOFM01000486.1:447678-548953 GCA_011428145.1 Ericerus pela
AGGATGCGGCCTCGACACTTGAAACCGCCGTGGATAACCACCTGATAGCGCTTGACAAGCTGAAACTCCGATACACGGGTATCCTCGAAAAAATGGAAGCGGAGAGGAACTTCGAAGAAACAATCGACCTCACAAGTGACGACTCACTATTCAAAGTTCCTGCCCCAGCTGCCCCGCTCATTCCGTCAATACCTCAGGTACCTATACTACCGGCCACATCCCTCATCCCGGTCATATCATCCGCGCCAGTCGCACCACCCGCTCCAGTCATGTCTCCAGTGCCGAGTACGTCAAATACACTGGTCATCCCTACGTTGGTTACACCGTCAGTCCCAATCATGACCTCTCTGGCTCCAACGGTGACGAAGGACGAGTCAAAACTCGTTAAAAAAGTAGACCCATTAAAAATCACACTAAGCCCGGAACTTCGAGCGCAGATCAAAATTCCGATTTATAAACCGATCCCGAAAAAACATAGATCGCGTGAATGGGACCTGTCAACCAACTCACCGCCAGCCACAGCTCAAAACGTCACCAGTGGTTTCGGGATCCGAAAGTAGCTGGGAAACCTGTTCAGATGACTATCTTCCTGACGTTCCCATGCTACGAAAAAAGGAACAGCCCAAGGATCCACGCAAAAAACATTCATCGTCAAGCAGCGGTAAGAGGGTCGAAAAATCTCATCCTCATTCAACGAGCCGCTCAAAGTTGCATTCACCGGCTCGCTCTCGGTCGCGTTCCTCTAGCCGCTCTCGCTCAGGGTCATCGAGTCGATCATCACACTCAACCTCAAAATCCAGCATCATCATTCCGCAATCGGACTCCATCCTAAAAAGAATCCTGACGACGACGACTGCGACATCGACGAGTACCACGTGTACGGTAACCACAGTAACGACCACGGCTCCTACTTCAACCACGACTCACACTTCAGCGACGCACCATGGACTGCCGCAGGTAGTAACAAGGGCTCCCGCAAGGGAGTTCCCCTCAACGAGCAGAACTGGTGAGTCAAATTTGCCTTTTTCTTCTTCCTTGTCTTCGTCATCCGATGTCGACCTGCCTGCTCTCGCTCAGTCTCTTCATAAAACAGTTACGGCCAAGAACAGGGTTTCTCAGCCTAACTGGTTTTTGAGGAGGCAATCTTTTAAAAGGCGGGCGGAGGAATACCTTGACTTTTTCGGTTCGGGTGTCGAACGAAATGGTGAGGTAGACTTCTTCCCTCCTTTGACGAAGTTTGAGTTGGAGCAAAAACAGCTGCCGATCCGTTTCGACATTGATCCGAGTCAGGACGACCTTAATAAAATGGAAGACCTGACTCACAGTGAGTATGGTCTCCCATTGACTTACGAGTCCATGGGCAATGACGATCCTGTTGAATGGCCGGCAGTGTTTTATCCGGGCAGGAACTCGTTGGCAACGGGTATGGTACATGTTGATCGCCATCTTTGGCAATCACTTTGTGGCCCTAATATCATCACGCCGGATACCAAAATTACTCGATTGGATCGCACACAGACTATCGAGATACCGTGGTATGGACGTGGTAAACCCTACTACTTCTCGGAGAAGGTCACTATCACTCTATATGTCGAGCCTGACCGTCAAATTGAAGTAGAGTGTGGGTTGTGTAACGCGCTCCATTACTCCGTCATCCTAGGTAGAGACTTCTGCGGCCCCAATCGAGTTTTTGTCGGGACTCCGCCAATAAAAAATGTGCTGTACTCCGGCAAACTTCACATTCGAAATCGTACGTTCGTGTGTTCTTGGGCACTACGAGCGTACAAACCTCCACCACGCCCGGTGCCTTCGAGTTTCGACAAAGGGTACGACTGGTCTTCTTTTCCTAAAGGCGCCACGGATAACCAGTAACCAGTTGACTCGGACTCCGAAGAAAAACAACTGTATCAACTCGTGTGAATTTCCTCGTTTTATATCGTTTCTAATTAGTCCCTATTTTTGATTATCTCCCTCCCTTCTCCTGTTATTTCAAACGGAGTCATCTTTATATATTTTGCCTTATTATTTCTTGTATTATGTATTTGGGTTTTCCCAAGATGAAGATTATTTGATTTTTAACGTGTATTACTCGTATTATTTTCTTTCTTTCTTTTTCCTGATAAAATTACTTCCTTTCTACCTTAATCGTAAGATAACGTTTTATTATCTTCCATTTTAACTAGTCTTCTTCTAGTTTTCTTATTTGTTTTGTCCTAGTTTCTACTTCTTTGCTCAAAAGTAAACTTTTATTTTTATCTTCCTATATAAGATAAGACTAGTGGAATTATTATTTCTTTTCGATCTCCTTTCTAGATTTTTTTTTAGATCTTTACTTTCTTGGGAGATAATTTTGTTTTCTATTTTTAATAGTTTAGTTATTTTTTATTTTTTTTTACTTACTTATTTTCTTCTTGTTGTTCCTACAAGTTAAATTTTTCGTTCCTTTTCTTTTTATAAACAAAATACCAGTTCCTTATATTTTTAGACTTTTTCGTGTCAAACTGGTAATAAAGTAATTTCCATAATATTTTGTTCTTTCTTCTTTCGTTGTTGTTATTTGACTATTATATTTTGTGTTTTGTATTGTATTACGGGAAACACAGGGTAGAATTCTTTTGGTTTTTGTTTTGTTTTTGGTTTTTTGGTCCTGGGGGGGGTTCCCCGAAAGAACGTTGGATAATATCTTCAAACATCTTATCTTCACGATCTCAAAATTGGGGGAACTCATTTGGGATTCAAAATCTCTTGAGAATTTTATGTTTACTTCCTGATACTATTCTTCATTTCTCAGCAATCCTAAGTTTTCTCAGGTTTGTTGAGAGATGGGGGGGGGGGAGTTGACGTATCCATAGAATTCTCAAAACAGATAATTTGCTATATTCGTCTTTTGATGAATAGAAGGCCTTATCTGGCGTTCTTTCCCCATATCTAAGTTCGTTTTTGCTCGTAGCTTGGCCTATTGTCAAGTTACTATCAAAAATTAAATTAGATAAAAGTGATTTCTCCTTCTCTCACGAGTTTGCTGGTTAGCTCTAGCCTTTTGAGATTGGAAGAAATCACTCCGTTTGGAACTCTTGTCCGTTCTAGTCGAACATATTTTATAATGTCTTCATGAAATATTTTGTTCTTTTATTCCACTCTTGTACTTAGAAAAATTTTCGATCGATGTATGAATTCGTCTACAATTCTACCTTGTGTTTCTGGTAATATGTCTCGTTTTTATTTTAATAATACTTCTCGTCTTACCAGAATATAATGATGTATTAAAAAAATGTATGTTTTTATTTTTTAATATAATTGGTATTTTGTTTTCGACTCATTGATTTTTTTTCTTAAGAATGTCCGGCTAACGAGGTCAAGTGACGTGGAAAAATGGTATAAACACAATGGGTGAATTTTCTAGGGGGAAATTAGAGAAAATGGGGTAAAATTTAAAATGATGTTGGGCATATCTTTCGACCTTCAGTAAACCTTTTTAAAATGTAATATTACACGAGTTCGGTGAGAACAAACCCTGGGTCTTCCCTTCCGGTTTTTCTCCCCCACAGTGAATTTTGGAATTTCTCACTGTGGGTTATTATCAATTTGATATCCAAAATTCCGCTTGTTTTTTGTTTTAATCTTTTATTTCGACAACTTTTCAATTTCACATAATCATTCTATCATCGGTAAAACATCTATGTTTTCAATGTTTTCATCTTCAGATATCATGTGTATGGTATCTCGTTACGTACTCTGTGAATCAATTCAGGTAAGTGATTGGTTGAAAACTTGTAGGAGCTGATGAAAACCTAAATTTTCGTAAGTAGGTAAAAACCGATTTGGCATACCACACCAGATTCAGGGTTTAAAAAAATATTTAGTTCCAATCCCAAAAACAGCACTTCGGTTTCAACATCATGCATTACTGGGTACAGTCCCTCTGCATAGAGTGTTGATACCATCGTGGTCCTCCAGTCATCATAATTCCTCCCATCAAATACCTTTTTCGTATCGAACCTCGACATTTTATTATTAGATTTTAGGTGTCAGGGAGTTTATATCCTACCTCAGAAACACGAGAACTTAAGTCTAAGCGGTAACACGGTCTCAACCGCACAATAATGCACAACACGGTCTCAACCACTCGATTGGGAATGCAAGTTAAAAAATATTATATTATGATTTTCATTAACTAGTCAATATTCTAAATTAATTCTTACGAAATATATTGCCGACAATGAGGTGATCTCTCCGCCGTTGTTACTGCTTCTTGAGTGGTCAAATTACTGTGATTTTATTTTCGTCAAAAATTTCCAATGTCAAATTAATTAAAGTCCCAAATCTTATTTCAGAGCATCGATGATTCTATCAAACACATCAAAGTTCAAATTAGGTCACAGTGCAAAAATATTTAACAAATGTGAAAGAGATGATTACTGAAAGAGAAACAATTTATCAATCTACATCAATTGAATCGATCTTTTATTTGATGTGAACAGGAAAAAATCTGTCACTTGTGTCAATGTTCGAAAAGTGAGTTTTCTATTGTTGGATTCGATAATTCTCATTCAACAAAGATTTCCTCTTTCTTTCAATTCTCAACCAACAAGATAACATTTGAAGGCTATCGATATCACCTTTCAAGTTTCAACTTTGCTTAATATTTGGTTGAGAATTTACCTGAAATATATTGAAATATAATATTATTTTACTGTAATTTAAATTTTTCAGATTAATTTTGGGCAAAATCACACGAAATATATGTTAATTAACTTAGTGTTTTTACTTATCTTTAATTTTCCGTTTCTTTTTTCGTATTTTTCGATGTTTTTCTTCTGCTACCTCGCCCAAATGACACCAATCTGCGACGATTTTCACTCTGCAACCTTTGAATTTTCAATCTTCTTCCGCTGTTTCAGTCCCTGGAACACAGCATGAGCAATTGCCAACCGTTTTTGACTGTATGCACTGGTTTACCGAACCATAGAATCCTTTCGTATCTGATTTGTTTTCTCCAGACTTTTGACTTTGACGTTTTCACAGGCGCCCAAGACTTTACCGTTGTTTTCATTAATTTCACTTTTATTTCACTTTTAATTTGTTACTTTACTTTAATTGAACATTTAACTTTTTCAGGATAGTTACTTTAATCACTGAATTGAACTTTTTTGTTCACGAAGTTTTAATTTTTCCTGCCACTTTGCGTGGAGGTATCACTCGGCACTAAGCCATACACTTTGCGTGAAACACGAACTTTTAAATATTAATAAAATACACGATTATCACATTTCAATTTACCACACTTATTTCTGTTGCTCGCAGCTCTGCTAACATATTGAGGTGAGGATTAATCACTTTACACAGAAAAGATAAGTACGGACTTCCATCTTGAAAATGTTTATTCACCACGATAGTACAACGACTGACAAATGGAGAACATTCTCTGTCAAGCAGTGGCAGAAAGAATATTATGTTGGCGATCAGTGTCGCCACATGCAAAACAAATAAATGTAATAGTATGTTACATACAGTGTTAGTCAATGTGATGTCCCGTGTTTGTGAGGTAGTGAGGGAATCGTATCCCAACAAAAAATTTTCGCACTTGGCACCTGACGATGTAGGTTATAAACAACGTCTCCAATTCTTGCATGATAGGTACGGGGATCCAAGTAAGGTCAGAGCAGAAATCTGGTATAAGATAAGCGAATTCTCTCATACTAACAACACACTATAATCCATTCAAGACACAATGGATGGATTGGCAGTCCTCGTAGATCGTTATTGGCTGGTATCACTTGTTGTAGATGAGGAACAACTGTTCAACGTTACAGTGAAAAAATTTCCACCTAGGTCTTATAGGAATCATCTAAAAAGTAATGAACGACACGTTTCACATTTGTTCTCGTCCATTAGGGAATTTATAAAGATTGAAGAGATGTTCGATAAGCAACGTCCCTCCAACAAAGACCCTAATAGAAACACAGGTTCATTCAAAAAGAAAAAGCCAAAAGGAAATTCAGAATTTTTGGCCACAACCTTAAAGAAAGGTAACGATCAACAAAAGGGAAAGGATAAATCCAATCCCAAGAAATTCAATAGGCAGAACCATAGCAATTTGGGAAACTCATCAAAGTCCCCCAAACCCTCTTCTGTTTCAGAATGCCGAGAACAAGAAACATTGAACCAAGCGGCTCAAGACACTTCGAAGAGCATCTTGAACCTGGCTCACTCGGCGCAGAAGGCATGCCTTTTCTGCACCAACCGACACCCCTCTTTTCTCTGCTACGATCCACGTTACAACACGTTGGAAAAACGGCAGAGGGAATTCAACGTCCGTAAGTTGTGCACTCGGTGTGCAACTTACCATGCGATGCAGGAGTGTCAGCAGAAAATTGCCCTCTGCTGCCGGTGGTTTAATTGCCACGCCACCACCCACAACAGCTACCTGTGTCCGAATGCCCCATACCCCATCCAACGAGAGCACGGGGACAACTGGTTCACAACACTGAGGCAGTTGAAGGAAGCACACAGTAAGCACAGAGTTGATTTTACTAAAGTTTCAAAACCAACTGTTGATTTTAATACTATAAAATCACGTGTTCCACAGGGCATCTGCGAAACTAAAATTACGCGGGCCATTGGAACGGTGCAACTCAGTGCAGCCCAGAAGGAGTGCTTACCGATGCGTATTGAGTACTTTTCATCATTTATTCGTACCAAGAAGAGTTCAACTTTTCTTGTTTTTCAAGCGTATGCTCAATCACCACACTTGCAGAGGGCAGTCAAATTACGAGGGTTTTTTGATTGTGGGTCTTATGCTTTCATATCCTTGAAAATAAAAGGGTATGAAAGAGAAATTATAAAACTTAAAGGTGTACAAAATCAGACGTCTAACGTCTCTAAATCATGTCTAGTATACTTCGAAATTCTGACACCGAGTGGGTTAAAGGTTCCGATTACTGCGAAAACTATTAATAGTATCACACAAAATCTGAAACAACCCGATTTGTCAGAATTTCATAAAAGTTTCCCAGAATACTCTGGAATTGAGTTCTCCAAGATAAACGATGAGCATACGATTGACATATTGTTAGGCAATGATTACATGTGGTCGTTCGTGACAAATGTACAACATAGCTCTGTTTGATAGGACTACACCAACTTACACCAACCTACACCGGGAGGGCGATTCCACAAATGTAGGAATGTTATATGACTTTATGTCCAGTTTTACATGAATATTTGTGGAATATCCCTACCGGTGTAGGTTGGTGTAAGTTAGTGTAGTCCAATCAAACACAGCTCATATCTCTCCGACTCTAACTTTGATAAAGACAGAGTTTGGATATATGTTGGGAGGTATCATCCAAAACCAAAAACAAGAGGATGACATCTTCACACCTATTTTCTTAACCATCCCACAAGAGGTTGAGAATTTATGGGGGTTGGATGCCATTGGTATCAAATCTCACAATTTGGTAGAAGCTCAAGCGGAAGCTGACGCTCTTCAACTTTTTATAAGAATGTCGAATTGGTAAACAATCATTACCAAATCAGATGGTTGTATAAAAACTATCCACCACTGTTGGCAGATAATTTCAACCTGTCATTCAAAAGACCTGAGCATCAGCTCCCCAAGTTACAAAAGATACCTGAGTTCTACCAACGTTACGACAAATATTTCAACTTACTCATAGAGTTAGAAATGATAGAGAAAGTAGATCCAAAATCCAAGCCAGATATTGTACATTATCTGCCACATAAAGGGATCTTGGACCTAACAAAAAGCACACCGCTCAGGGTAGTATTTGACGGGTCAGCAAAGACAAAACAATCAAAGCACTCAATAAATGACTGCATGTTCAAAGGGGCAAATCTCTTACTAGATTTGCTCCAGATACTTTTGTCTTTCCGTAAGGATAAATACGCCATAATAGCCGACATCAAAAAAGCTTTCCATCAAATAGGGTTACACCCCCTTGATTGGGATGTAACAAGGTTTCTGTGGGTCCTGAATCCACAGAAACCACTAACTAGGGAAAACTTAGTAATCTTCCGATTCCAGCGTGTTCCTTTTGGAATTGTGACAGCGCCATTTTTGCTGGCGGCCATTCTGTCGCATCACTTCCAACAAGCGAATCCGGAATTTTACAAAAAACACACTGATAATATATATGTGGACAACTTAGTAACATCGTTGCACACATATAACGAAGCTAAGGATTTACACGATCAGGCTAACAAGTTGATCGGGGACATATCAATGGAGTTGTCACAATGGGGCACAAATTGCACTACATTACGCGATGACTTTGCCCCCGACCACACATTAACAAAACCAATCGTTAAGGTTCTTGGACTTTCTTGGGACATGGACAAAGGTATACTTTATCTAAGTCCGACCAAATTTAAAGACCAAGAACCCATCTGGTCAAAAAGACTGTTTCTCAGAGCAATCTCACAATTTTTTGACCCCCACGGTTGGTTCACTCCAGCTTTCATTCCTTCACGAGCTTTTATTAAAAGGCTTTGGAATGAAAACTACAAGTGGGATGAATCCTTACCTCTGTCACTACAGCCGATAGTGACAGAGCTAATACAGGATTTGTCCCAGTGCACAACTTATTGCCTTCCTCGCCAGATATACCCGGGTACATATAACCCAAATGGGACGCAACTGCACGTGTTTGTGGATGCATCCCAGGTAGCCTTTGCTATGGTAGCATACTTACGCTTCCATAACACAGAAAGCAACAAAACAATAACCAGATTCGTCATAGGGAAATCAAGAATAGCACCAATGAAAACAGTAACAATCCCCAAGTTGGAGTTGTTAGCGGCATTGATTGGAGCTAGAGGAATAAAAAACATTAGGAAACCATTTAAGTTAGAAAACTGTCCGACCTACTTATGGTCAGATAGTAAATGTGTTCTAACATGGTTGTTAGAGCGCAGAGTGTTAACGCAATTTGTCATGAATAGGGTTACTGAAATAAAAAGCGTTCCTAACTTGCAATTTCGCTATGTTCTGACAACTGAAAATCCAGCGGATGTTGGATCACAAGGGGCAATGGTGAACGATTTATTCAGTACCACATGGTGGTCAGGACCAGCCTGGTTATCTGATCACCCAGACTCATGGCCACAGACTGACTTACATGTAATTCAGTCTCTACCAGACCTATCAGAGGATGAGAACACCATATCTGTATTCTCAACCTTAAGGGAGTCTCTCAAAATTTCTGACAAACTGTCCAAAATTATAGCAACTTCAACTGACCCTATATTTGACAATCACAAGACTGCCAAATTAAACAGACAGTTGAAATCTCGTAAGGTAACTATACCAAAGTTTGTTATGAACTCTGTAAATCATGTTTGTGAAGTCAAACTGTTTGCCACACAAGTTGACCAACAGGCTGTAGACCTGAATCAATCTGACTCTGATCTACCACAACCTCACAAACAAGCGAGCTCACAATCTATCCCACAAAAGTCGAATAGACCCACTGGCAAACTCACCTTACAAGAGCTTTATACACGAACCGTTGAATACAGCATCGATATAGACAAATTTAACACTCTCATAATCAGTCTTAAGAGAATCTTTTACAATTGCTTAACAGCTCTTCGAAGATTCTCGAGAAAGCGACTCACTCATTGTAGGTTGGTTTCTCCTTGGGCAATACTACCCAACAATTATCAGTTTGCATTACTTTGCTTCATCTATGCAGACCAGAAAAATATTTTTCTGGCCTACGTAATACACTTCTGTCTCATAATCAGCCGGAATATGTGGCATACGAGAAGTTTCATATCACCCTTGACGAATCAGGACTCCTGAGGCTGAGAAATTATTTGCCTGTAACACCGTTTACCGAAGACATTCTGTCTCCGGTGTTGTTACATCCAAAATCTCACCTTACCAAGTTAATACTGTTGAATGTTCATACACTCAACAGTCATACAGGCATTAAGTTTACACTGGCGGCCTTCCGTAGGACATACTTCGTACCAAAAGCAATGAGGATACTTCCTAAAGTATTAAAATCCTCTTGCCTAGTGTGTAAAAAGCTCAATAAGCAGCCTTTTACGCAGCCAACCCATTCTGATATCCCTGATTTCAGATTGGTACCATTCACACATCCTTTCACCTATACAGGTGTTGATGTATTTGGTCCATATTCAGTCTTCAATGAATATCTACCAAAAAAGAAAAAGGCTTTGGCAACTCCAACATCACCTCCATATAAAACATGGATTCTGATATTTACTTGTCTATCCACAAGAGCAGTGTACTTTCTCTCTATCCCATCTCTAACCACACAAGAAGTGTGGACGGCGTTCCAGACGTTCTTTGCAGATCGTGGAATGCCAAGGGCAATCCTGTCTGACAATGCTGCCTAGTTTAGGTTAGTTGCAACCAACTTACCACAGTTCTGGGAAGCAATCACGTCAGACAGTTCCATAAGTGACAAGCTTATGCAAAAAGGCATAACTTGGAACTTCACTCCACCTAAGGCTCCTTGGTATGGTGCGTCATACGAAAGACTCATTGGAATCTTTAAACAGGCTTTTGAAAAGGTCATGGGCCCCCACTCTCACCATTGCTTCAATTTTCAAGCAGCGCTTAAAAATATACAAGTGATGATGAATGAGAGACCACTCTGTCCTGCAGTCAATGAGTGTGAGCAAGCTACTTTAACGCCTGCACACTTTCTGCACGCAAAGTTCAGAAACTTTATCCTTGACCTAAACAAGCCTTTTGACAAAACCACCATAACGTCCAGAAACCTTCAGGGCCTCTGGAACACTGACAAGGACAACCTTAGTAAGCTCTGGGCTGTGTGGAAGGGACTCTATCTCACGTACTTGCGGGATAGAATCCCCAAAGGGGTAAGCAACACTTACTGAACGGTTAGCTTCAAACCGAAAGTTGGAGACATTGTCCACGTGTTGGACATAATGACAAAACCAGGAGTCTACAAGTTAGCCACTATAGTCAACCTGATGACATCTTGAGATGGCCTAGTACGTCACGCAGATGTTAGGCTACCCTCATCTAAAATAGTGAGTAGGCATATTAAGTTCTTAGCTCCACTGGAGATAAGTACTGATGGTAAGGACTCTAATCCATCGTTGGATTAGAATCTATCCGATTAAGATCTGTAAAAGCAGGCATACATGCACGTACTACATACAACTCCGTGGCCGGTGGCACCACTGGAGTTGTGCTATCTTTGAAGTCATGACAAGTCAACCTTGCCAAAAACTTACTCTACGGTCCAGCTACCTATTCAGATCAGCGGGTAGAGGTGATAGCGGATCACAATCCACACACACCAAACTTGTGATAACCTTGTCAGTGTCACAAATTCATTTAAAAAATTGCTAATTCTTACTTTTCTTCCTTACAGAGTCACTCCTTTATAGCGCTGACACCTGACTGCCCTTCCAATGAATTGTCCGGCAATTTTGTTGGACCACAAGTCAGAAGATGGGACCCACTTGTGGATCTCAACTTCAGAGGAAATAAACTTCGTTTTATTATACTTATTTTAGATTTGTGGCCCAGATTATAATCGGTAGTAACTTGTACCATATATGTATATATTTCTTGTAAATAAATATCATTTGTGTACTTGTGTGTGTATACCAACTAATCTCTTTTTTTACAGATCTTGTAGGGACTAGTGAATCCCCGAGGATTCACAATGGACACCGCCCCCAGTATCGTGGGTGGGAACATCCACGATCTCCTGCAGGCCTGGCGGGCATAAAGGGAACTCGCCTACTGAAGAAATGTAGGTAGGCGAGTGACTGGGCTGAGGAGGTCGCCGTAGTTGTTACGGATCTAGTGAGCGAGATAGGTGTGTGACAACGTATATTTTGTAGTCCTATGGACGTTTAACACACATTAATTATAAATGCCTACAACTGTAGTGTCTCTGCCACTACAATGCCTGCCAAGTGAACTCTGGTCTCGAAATTCTTTTTACATTGGTTTTCAATTTTGAACTTGAGTATGACAATACTAGTTAGAAGTTTAAAACTTGAATCGAAGTTTCTGTGAAAATTAAATTCCAAATAATCGGCACTGAATAACGTCATGTAACAATTTGTAGTATTAATTGGCAAAGCTTTTGGGATTGATTCTTTGTAATGTTTACATTTATTATTAGGTACAAACATTGTAATTATGTATATTCTAAAATAGATTATTTCTTATGAAAAAATTTGAAAAAATGTTCTTCTTTCCATCCAAGCCTCGATTTCCTACGTACTTAATTCGATGAACATATAATTGAAGCGGGCCAAGTGGCCAGATTTTATTTTCGAAATACAAATATAAGTTGGAAATTTCAATTTTTTACCAAGGTGATACGTAGATTGCTTAGATTTTTTTATTCTACTTTTTTAATACCTTTTTATATTTCTTTTTTGAACGCCTTTTATTGTGGAGCGATGGTCCATTTGTTAACAGATTGTTCACAGAGGAAAATTGTTCGAACTGTTTTTTGGTATTGGGGGAAATTTGAGTGTAGGTGTTCAGAAATGAATGTGCTAAAAGTTTCGCAATTTCTCAGGTGAATTAATTTCAAGACCTCCGAGAATGTGTACCTTGTTCGAGTTTTTCAAAATATTCCATAAATGATTTGTGATTGGGTGATGAGCTTAAAGTAGTTCAATACAAACTTAATACACAGATAGTTGATGAAACTTACCTGTTTCTAAAAAAACGTTGCAATTCATTTTTTTTCCTTATCTCCTACAGTTTTCGAGAAATCTTCCTGTCAACGTCATACTTTCCTTCAAAAAGTATTTTTACCCCACATTTTTCGATAAGCATAGCGACAAGCGTATCTTCTGCATTTTTTGTTTTTATACAGAAAAGTGCTCAGATCAAACAATTAGGTTATAAACCATTGAATTTTCGTTCAGGTGAGTTCATTACTTATCATTTTGTATCCAACAGATCAGTTGTAGTAATTTGAAAATTTTTTAAACATATTTCATTCGTGTATGTATGTATATGTATGAACCTTTACCACTTAAATTTAGGGTTCTCCGTTTTAAGAAAAATAGTTAACGGAAAGCACTGAAATTCTCACGAGAGATATATATCATTTGTAGAAGCAGGTTTGAAAGAAGTTCGATGTCTATTCGTTTAGTAGTTTCCGAGAAAACTAAAAAAGAAAAATGGCTGGAGAAAATTTTTTGTTAAAGGTTTTGAGAAAACTATGGAAGTGACAGTTTAAATTTTTTGGATAAATAGTTTGCTCATAAGATATCAAGATTCATAGGAGTTTTGTACGCCTATTCGTTCATCAGTATAGTTTTTCCGAAAACTCTTGGAAAAATGGTTTTTTTATGATTCTGAGGAAACTACTAAAAATGATAGGTCTGAAAAGTTTTACTATAGAATTATAGATAGTTCTCATGTACTTTTGGGTATTAATTGAGTAGTTTCTGTAAAAACTGAAAAAGAAAAAGTTGTTGAAGAGAATTTTTTGATCATATCAGCTTTGGGAATTATATATAGTTGCAAAACGTGAAAAAAGTACTTAATATTCATCAATAAAATCAGAACTCAGTGCATTCATTGTGAAAGTGATCTTTTTTTTCCAATTTCAACTTGAGGGGTTTTCAGTTTTTCGAAGTTTTCATTTTTCCATTAATATTCAAGTTACGAATTTTTTTAATGAGTTCGTTTGTAGATAGCATTCCTTTAATAACCATACCGTGCTGATCACACCAATTCTTATCCAATAGGTAACCAAAATTTAGCAGAATTGGGCCCAGTAAGTACTTGCGGACGAGTAACGGCTGAGAACGTTGGGTGCTGTTGGCTTACTTTTTTTTTACTATGAATAGTTATTTAAAGTTTTCGAAGATATTAATCTGAATAGGAAACTTGAATTGGCTGTATTAAGTAGTTGAAATGTTCATATATATAAGTATTTCAAGTTTCAAATTTCGATTCGGTTTTCATCCTAGAGCTATGAAATTGTAGGTGTACTTATTCGTAATTTTACTGTTTTTGTTGTTTAGATAGGCTGGATAGTGTGTGTGGTTCATCCTATTATGTTAATGCATTTTGAGAACTTAAATTGTTCTAAAATGTGTAATAGGTATTTCAACAATTATCACGAAATATGGTGCAAATATTGAATACATCATTATCATTCTCTAAAATTTGATTTCTGTCAATTTCACATTTCATGCCCAAAAGTGATTTTGAAAAATTTTAAACTGTTGCCGAGATGAGTAGATGATAAAATTACAGATGAAATAAAAAAACTGTTTGTTTGGAAAGCAGCAATCGTTGAATAACTTGCGCACATACTCATAATCTCGCAGTTTGATTCATTATGAATTCTTTTGACTCTTAATTAAACGTAATTTTCACCCATTATTCTGGCAAATACAAAATTTTTTTAGTGAAGAAACATGTACCTATATTTTGTAGCATTGCTTACTGCGCTAGAGTTTCTTTATTGTATTATACCCTCTTATCTAATTTTTTTCACGATATATGAAGTAATTTGGAAATGCTCATTTGAGGAACAATTTTTGGCGATGTTAATGGAAAGTTGAAATAATCAAAATGAATAGCTAGAACCAATTACTAAGTATAATTTCATAAAGAAAATTGGTGAAAAATTAATCATCCTGATGACTATGTATTAACAATGCAGAAGGAATTATTTACAAATTTAATGCGAAAACCAAGCACATCAGTAGTGATCAGCATCTAGAATTCGATTTCGAATGAGTGATTATTCTTTTTGAATTCCTATTATTGGGGATTATTCAAATTTTCCATTTCCATTTTTCTGTCATTATTCAAGTTCTAATTGTTTTTGAATGAATTCATTTCATTTTAATGACTGTTGATGGCCATACCATGCTGAACACACTGGCTCTCGTCTGATCACCGAAGGTTAAGAAGCATCAGGCCCAGTAAGTACCTGGATGGGTGATCACCTGGGAACGCTATAATAGGTGCCTTTGTAGCGTTTTCATTTCTTTTTTTTTTGTAAATCTACGAAGAATATTTATTAAAATGATACAGAATCGAGGGTATAGGTTCGTTTTTTCTTCTGGTGATGCGAAGAAACTTCTGACAGAAATAAATGAAAAAAAAAGTCATCAGTAGGCATGAAAATTTCTTAATTTCATCTATTGTCATCGTGTTTTTTTTCTTTGTCGTGGAATGAGAAAACTATTTGACTCCGTCAATTCTTCATCACAAAGTTGATGACTGTCATAAACAAAACCGTTGACAGAAGAGATAAAAATCATGGTAATACATCACAGTAATCTCCTCCGTCCTTGAATCCGCCACTCTTCTTTCTGATGATTTTTAAAATTAAAGCCTCATTCTAAATTCAATCTGAATAATAATTTATTTCAAAAAAATCAGTGAAAGAAACGACATCAACGCAGCTATAGATAAGTATACTTATACTGTGTAAATAACAATTATTATTCTCTACAAATGTCTTATTCTTGGTACTGTTTTCGGTCATAATATTTCATACGGAAATTTCGCACACACTTTCACATTTGACCATCGACTTGTCTGCTTTTGAATTGTACGTTTCAAGTCCTGGTAATTGTTTTCCTTCTCGTCGGTGGGATCCGTGATCAATTTAATGGGTGGCAATGAGTAGCCCAGTAATGCTCTGCAATGTGACAAAAGTGACAGATTTTTGTTTTCATCCTCTTGATTGCCGAAATCGGTGGTCAAAATAATTTTTCCATACGCCAACGAAGTTAACCATCGTATCATGTATCCTTGAACTTCGGGAGATGCTTTTATGGCTGAAAAATTGTTAATAGCAGTCTGGCAATAAAGTATATGCTTTTCACTGTTGTTCAGCAATAGTTACCTATTTTTGTTTTATGTGCGTACTAACCTTTTTGAAAGTCGACATCTATCACAATTACTTCGGGATCAAATTGATAGCAAATAGGTAGAACAATTTTCAGCCAAGCGAGAATGTAGTGATGGTCTTTTGCGTCCTAGGAAAGAAATATCCTGAATTAGAATCTGAGGTTGATTATGTATTCGCACGAGGAAGTTTTGGGGGTTTGGCTGGCCCATGAGCCATTTCTGGAGTTCATTAGCGGATTTAAGAAAGCTCTATATCTAACAAAAACACACAATGATCAACACGTCTGTAATATTCTAGTTGATCATATTGGTTTCAAAAGGGGGGGACGAGGTGGTATGGTTAGCCAAAAATGAAAATTAGGATTCGTCGGCTTCTCCCTCGGTCCATCCAGAAAATCCTGAATTCGTCACTACTGGTGACGATATGGGGAATTCGAAAAATATTTTTTATGCTTATTTAGCGTGAATCACTTCGTTTGTGAAATCAATTAAAAACTGCCAAAAAATTGAATACCTCAATTTTTCGTAAATGTAAAAGAATAATATTAAGAATGAACTATTCCTCAAAATTCTCTGAAAAATATTCAAACCCTATTTTAATGATTGCACGAGCTGAAAATTTTGGAAATAAATAGTTTTTTAGAAACTCATCGTTCCGCCATTTAGAAAATTTCCTCTATTTTGGATCAGTGGCTGCTAGAGTTGGAAAGATCTGAGTTTTTTGTTAAATTTCAACTTCAGTTTGAGTTGGACGCTTCAATGAATTCGCCGGCTACTGTAAGTTAATTTTCATTTGTAAAAAAGATTTTAAGTTGAGGGATGTGAGGAATTGAGAATTAATGGGAAAGGTGATAGAATAGGCAGCATAATGGATAGATTCCTCTGCGAAGAAATTTCTTGAAATATTCGTGGGCCTTAGTATCCATACCTACGAAGACAATTACAAGATGAGGAGGTGCATATGTACATATATACACGTTAAGCATTACAAGGTTTTCAGTCATTTCCAGTTTTGTAGGGGGTGATGTTGTGTATGATAACCACCAACCAAGAAAAAAGAAAGGAATCAAATCAATTATTTTCTGATCTGAAAGGTCATCATTTATTGTTGCGGGAAGGGGAGAATATTTACCGGTTTTACGACGTTGGAAATCCCTCACACCAGAAAAAAGTTTTGACAGCAGCCCAGTTCTCTGTATACTTTAACCTGAGAGAATTGGAAAGAATAAAGTGAACCGAATTTGGGAAGCGAGGTAAATGGGAATATTTTCAAAACAGAAAAATAGGGCAGCAAGTTGATTGAACGCGTGAATGGCACAAACGGCAGTCTGATTTGACGTACTGGGCTTTCTATGGAGGAGGTTTTGCATCTGTTTGAGAGTTAACTTTGGAGTTTTCGGTGATAAGCGTGATGAAGACAGGGTATTTGTTTGATAGAGAAGCTAATACGTGTATAAGCCGATATTTGAATGAGGGTTGCTGCTCTTGTAGGGTGTTTTAAGAAGTTTTACCATTGATATATGAAGTGGGGAGAAACCACGGAGGAGATACGGAAAAAATAAAAGGGATGAAGAGAATCACAGTTGATTGATTCCAAGGGGTTTTAAAGGAAAGTGAATCAATGAACAAAGTTTAAGGATGGAGAGGGGGTATGATTTTGATTATAACGTTATTGTGGTCTTCGAGAAGTAAGTTTCGAGTTTAATACCTTATTTAGCGTCAATGCAATGTGATTGTTTGTTTCTCCATCCGAGTTCACTTCATCAGCCTGATCACTGGTGAATGAAAAGTGAAAAAAATTATTTTCTACTGCCTGTGGGGGAATCTCGCATTTATCGTACAAATTTACGAACACAACTCTGTAAAAAATATCAAATAATAATAGAACACTTTGTTTATGGTATGTTGTGAATGGCACCTTTGTAGTGATTGCATAATCGATGAAGTGGTTTCCAACCTTTTTTTGGATGGTGCCCTCCTTGCCCATCATTTAATCATTTTTACGCCCTCTCTGTCACTACAGTCTCTCGTTTCTCCTCTAATCCCATCCTATTTTATGTAACATATCAATATTCTAATCGACATAGCTACCATATATGCTAAATGCATTTTCAAAAGTGTGCCTGTCTTTCCTCCTGTATTTGTCTCAGGGCCACTGGTTGGAAACCATCGCATTAATATGATACTATGTTAATATTCTGAACCTTTTTTGGGATAAATGCGTGATTATTTGGTTGATCAGTGAGAGCTGATCGAATTGATCGCTTTTGGTCACGAATGCAGCTTTGTCGACGATTAGAGAACGTGTGGTACCATCTATTAATTGACGAATAGGCTGGGAAGGAATAAACATAAAAGTTAATTATTAATTTTAGTAATTGTATGGTATAGTTACAAATTTACTACCCAAAGAGAAATATAGAAACTGCCGTCTGAGGTGTATTGTTTCACTTGTGGGTTACGTCGTAGTAGTTGTTGAGAAGTGATTTTTTTTCTTCAAAAATCAATTGACAGAAGTTTTGAAAAATGTGGCTTAAATTTAGTTGAAGAAATGTTGTATGTGGCCCTTAAAATTTTTTGTGGCTTTTGTAATTTATCTTTTCAAAATGAACGAAATATTTTTGTTATGGGTTGTGTTTTCAGTCGTGTTTGCGTGTTCTTTATTTTAAATTGATTTTCCGACTAGCCTGTGGGAGGCTAATTTAAAAGAATTTTTGTTGTACGTTTTGAAAATTATGCTGTTAAGTCAGTTAGAATGTTGAACACCTTATTAACATTATCGGCCTTTATTTCCAAAAAAAGATAAGACAGATTTGAGATTATTTATGATCAGGGCCGTACCTAGATTTTTTGCCGCCCTGTGTGAACAAACTTTTTGACGCCCTCCTATTACCGAAAAGAGAAAAAAGAGCTGTGAAATCATAATTTTAATAATTGAAAGAGGGTTAGTGATTGTAAATACCTAATTCGATTTAAATACCTATAGGTATACTAGGTACTAGCTTCTTTGATATACGTAATTATTTTGTAAAATAAATTGTTTCTTTTACTCGCATTACCTACTTCATTGCGTCAACAGTTTATAATAGAAATTCTGAATTTAGATAAATCTATTTCTCTTACCTACGTAAAACATGTTTTGAAAAAATTTACAAGCTACTAAATTAAAATTACAACATTATAGCTGTGTTCAATATGGCATTATGGTAAAAAAGAGCGGACCTGGATACTTTCAGGAGTGCTGTCCGGCTAATATTAACTGTATACGTTAATAAAATGTAAATGTGACTTCAACATTAGTGGAATAGCCCCTCTAAAAGTTTATAGACAGGGATATAAGAGAAACTGGAAGCCAGTAAATTGGTCAAGGTCAGAAACTTGAAGAAGTGGAAGCCTAAAAGCCAGAAGGTGCACGCTGCAAGAGGTAGCTTAATATTGGAACTTCACAACCCAAAATTTTAGTTTGAATCGTTAATGAAATTTGAAATTTTGAAATGAAATTTCTATCAACTGAGAGCTGGGAGCTGGGAGCTGGAAGCTAGAAGCTGAGCAAAGCTAATAATTTGTTGAAGGTCAGAACTTAAAGAAATGGAAGCATAAAGCCTGAAAGCTGGGTTACTTAAGCATCATTCTTACATTCGGCGGCCTAAGTGATGGGGTGTAGTAAAGATTCAACTCAAGAATATATATGTTCACTACTTCATTGCCATAAATGAGAATGCCTAGTTTTTGTAGGCTATATTGCAATTCAGTTCATAATCATAGATCAAGAACAATAATTGGGCCTTCTAGGCCAAATGCAAGAATGATACTTATATAATTCTTACATTTTTTCCATTATCTGTTACATCTATACACACCTTCGAAGGTATACGGACAACAACAATGTATTATATTAAGGGTTTTTTTGGGGGGGAGGGGGTTAGTATGGCGCCCTTGGACTCTGCCACCCTGTGCAAATTCACAGATCGCACTTACCTAGTTACGGCCCTGTTTATGATTTAACTTGACTGGTTTAAAACTGTAAAGAACTCCACATTCATCTCATTTATTAATCTTTTTATTTTATTAATGTAAGCCTTTTGTGTGTTAAGGATGTTTAATGCTGAGTTCAACAAGTTTGGTTTGTTCAGATAAGTTGATATATGATTTGGTGATGGAGCACTGCCTATCACTAACTGAGATGAAAATGTGAGATGTGATAATACAAAACATTAACAGACGACGAATGTAGACCTCTGAAAACAAATTCTGTTTATTACAGAATAATTATACTGCGAGAAATGAATATTAATAATCAGTGAAAGGAAGTCATGGTCTTGCATTACCTAGTCTTTATCTTAGTCTATAGATCTTACCAGATTTTTAGGTACTGATGGCTAAATTGGAAAGCTTTCATGCCCTTCCAAAATATATAAGTTGATTGACTTACCACAATTACACAGCAGTAAGTGATCAAATAGAGAAATATAAAAAAATTTAAGTTCTGAATACTGAAAATTTTTCAGGTTAAAGACATTGTGAACATTTTTTAATGTTTATTCATAATTCCATATAGTGCCCAGAAGTTAGAGTTTAAGTTACAAACGGCCGTTTTTGGTTATTTAACAAATTATGTGTTCTGGAAACAGTTCTATTTGTTAAAATTGATAAAATTATTAGCTTTTGCATTTTCATAATATCTGCTCAGGCGTAGATGAAAAATAACGTAAATATTCTGTGAGCTAGGTTACCTATGTTCTTACATCAAATTTTAAAAAATAATCAAAAATAAGATATAATGCGATTCTCAGTGGTTGAAAATTGAAAAAATTCAATTTGAAAATAGGTGGCTTGATGTTCAGTAGGCCAGTTTTGCATGGTTTTTGTTAAAATTGAAAATAACTGCTTATTGATGGGCACTTCGACATTTAAAACAAGCATCTCGCAGAAGGAAGTTTTTCCAGCAGGTTTATATGTTATGACGTCATATTCAAAGTTTGTTTATTATTTGGTTGAATGCATGAAATTATACCTATTAACCTGAAATTAATTTGCGGTACAGTGAGTAAGGATGCAGGCTAGCATGCTGCAGGTTGTGGGTTTGAATCTTAGATATCCTTTTGAATTTTTTTATTTTATTTATTTTTGTTTTTTTCTATCACTTTTCAGCCATGTGATGAAGCTGGTATGTGCGAAGCGCTCGTTTCTTTTTTTTTTTTTAAATACTAGTAAAGTAAGCGCTGAAAAGAGATATAAAAAAATGAAAATAAATAAAATAAAAAAATTCATAAGAATACATAAGATTTGAACCCACAACATGCTAGCACACATCTTTATCCACTTTGCCAAGAACCAATTTCAAAATTACAGGTATAATTACATGTGTTCAACCAAACAATAGACAAACTTCAAACAATATGACGTCATAAAACATGTAAACCTACTGGAAAAACCTCCTTCTGCGTGACGCTCATCATTTAAACGTGCAATTTGCGCCAAACTGATAGTGGCTATTTGTGTTCCCTAGCTATAGCTGAATTTCTAATATACATATACTTATTCTAATGAAAACTGAAGTTTCTTGCATCATAAATATTCGTTGAAATTATAAATTAAAATGCTTCCATTTATTTCTGTACGTATATTTTTATTTATTTTTATTTTTATCTAAGATTTGGAGTAAGACATGCTTTTGGTGTACTGGGCATTGTCGTTTAAGTGATTGTTAATTACTCCAACAATTTATACTTGTATGATTGAGTGTAGGCTAGTCTTTTGGCTAATAATAATATATCTTCTGTTATCTTTGTGTTGTATGGGGTTGTGATTCTCTTTGGATGCAAAATAGTTAATAATTATTTTTTCTAAACTAGAATTTCACTAGGTACTTACGTTCGAAATGTTCTGAATTATTTTCGCACTGTATAAAATTTCGTTCGTTATCCCATTGAGGTTTTCAAAATAATGACGAATCCTGAAGACATCGTTACCAAAAATTTGAAAATTAATTGATAATCTCTGTACATTATTTTCTCATTAATGAACGCACGTAGGTACTATAGGTATACTTACGAATAGAAATTTTTTGATTCACGTGAAACCATTAAATAGTAATGAAATTCTGGTACTCGAAGACTGGTATCTAAAAGAATTGAAAAGTGGTACTTATTTTTACGTATACTAATCTTATTTCAGCGTCGTAATATTTGGCTACCGCTTTAATACTTACTTCGTATCAAGGAATCGATTGAAATTGTATTTTGAGAGATGATCTCCTCGCTTTGAGTTGGGTAACAATCACGTGTTTCATATTTTTCTGGACGTGGCACGCTGCCGACAAATTTGAAATTCGGTACGAAGTGATCCAATCTAGACGATGGCTGATCCGTAGGTATGAATGTGTCATAAAACTGAAAACATTTCCAGTATGGCCTGTGCGTGTAAATGACATTTCGTATCGTTTCCAAGGCACTGCAAGTTGAACATTACATTTAAAGAACTATAACTATTTTTTCATAATATATGCTTGAACACGGCCACGTAACAATAATAGCAGACGTGTATAAAAATATTGAAGCACCTCTCGTCTGCTTGTTCGATTGGCTCTATTTTCGGACAGGGATCGCCAAGTAAAGCACGTAACGTTAGAGCTGCTCCTTCTGCGAGTGATTTTACACAGTAACCTCCCTTTTTGAGTAAAAAAGTTAGATGAAAATCGTATTTATAGTGAATATTCGAGTTTCTCTAACAATTATACCATACGTACTTCCAAAATTACTGCTAATCTTCCTGACGCATATACGCTCAATGCATTGATGAAATGAGCATAACATGCTGGAGTGACCAGCATTTCTCCCTGTAAATTCGGTGAACAAAGCTTGAGTAAATCATATATATATATATATATGCAGTCAATTAGGTTATCATATTCTGACATGAATTTAAAAAATAAAATCTTCTGTTTAAAATGTGTATTTCCTTTAGTTTTTCCTTTGGTCGAAAATAAAAATTATCAATTTGTATACATTATTGTATGCAATGATAGATTCAAGAGGGGCTTGGGGCCACCTTCCCTTATTTAAAAAAAGCTTGGTGGTTAACACCTGTTTGTTATTGTACATTATATTTTCGTCGTACGGCTGGATGCGTGTACATGGACGATTAAAGAGGAAAATTTAGATTATGATTGGGCGCCTCTCCCTTCAGAAAATCCTGGTTCCACCACTGATTGTATTGTAGTGTAAACAAAAATCACACCAAAATTCTGAATTCTTATTCGGAGGACGGTGTGTAGGGCCAATTGTTGTGTAAGATTGTAGAAATTTTAATTCTTGACTAATGCTGGAATGTGCAGATTACAGTGTTGATTTGTTTACCTTATATTACCGTCAAAACTAGAATTGACAAATCTAGTTCTGATTGGTTAAAACCAGAAAGTCAATTTTTATTGGAACTAGTAGTACCTAGTCAAAACTGGGAAGCTTTTTCTGGGTGGTTATTCCACTTTTCCCTTATATTTTTGTTTTTTACTCCTTTTTTATAGTGTTTGGTGGAGGGAATTTCCTATTTTCTATTTCCTCTTGAGCAGTCTTTGATTATTACCACATACACATCCAACCGCACGTACCGAGCATCAGCACGCACACGCTCATCCGCAAGCACACACATATCTGCATGCATGCATACGTGTGCGTGTTTTCAAGGAAGTTATGGTACTTCATAACAATTTTGACTGAATTTTCAGGCAAAATTAGTTTTAACTTACTTTGGATTTTGACGTTCATATGTTGGACAAAACAGCATTTGCCCAAACTAGTTTTGCCTAGATAGAACTACAATTAGCCAAATTTTAGTTTTGATGGCAACATACATACGTACATATGTACATATATGCATACATACAGACATACATACATATATATATATATAAAAAAAAACAGGCAAAGAGTGAAATGCATAAATAGGATACTTATCTATTTTCTAGGAATTTCATGAAATGCTTAACTTTAGTGTGAAGTAAAGCTGTTTTCTAATTTGAACAGCCAGAAATTGCAGATATTGGGCTGATGTTACCAGATAAGATGAAAAAGTTGTTTTTATCAGTTGTCATTTCAATGAGTGAAGCAGATGTTTGTGAAAAATGAAAATGAAAGTTACAAAATGTCTGATTTTCGAATATAAAAATGTTGCGGAGGAATAATGTTTCTAATTCAGTAATATATTAACTAAAGTTGAATATATTATTATTGGTGGCAAATTCATTCAAAATCTTTTTGATGTGTAAACATTTTAGCATTCGGTCTATGGTCAAGGTTAACTGGAATTGCCACTGTCAGATTTGTTTAACTGTAAGTCTTACAAATCATAACTCCCATTTGTGTATGTTATATGATGTGTAGGTGTGTAGTGTTGTGCACATACCCAACCACACTATAGAGCATTTTCTTTTGTGTATGGCTGGATGGTATCTACTGTACGCCTGATTTTTATGTGACAAAATCAAAGAGGAGAAAAAGAAATTTGAAATTTTCAGCTGGAATATATCACATCTTACACATATTTTAGCGTTGAATCAAATGAAATTAACTACAAGTTGGTAGGATCTATAGTTTTGGAGTTATTGCAAATCTTGTACCATGTTTTAACTAGTAAAATTCACATTTTCTGGTATTTAGCTTCTAAAACCGAGTAGAAAAAGTCGTATTTTTTTGGCTCACTTTTTAGGATCAAGAAGAACTATAAACAAAAACTGATAAGAATCTATTTTATTTAGAATATAATGTTAAACATTTTTTGACTGAAATATTCTCCCGTTATAGTCAATATTTCCTGAGAAAATAGCAAAAAACTTATTTTGGTGCGCATTTTTCGTGATTCCCTTTATAGCAAGAGTGATTAAGGTTGAGACTTTCAGTATGTTGTATAGTTTAGGATGCTCATCCCCAAAAATTAGTGAAACAACAAACTATTGCAATTTTCCAGTGTAAGAATTCTATTTTAACCAGACTGCAGGTGTATTTTCATTGTGGAATTATAATGTATGTTCGTCACATAAAAATTAAGAGAATGGTTTGCAACCGCAATGGGGAAAATGCCTATTATTATGTTTACCCATCAATCCTTCATGAGTATAGCCCATATAGCCCCAGCAGAACTCACGCTTTTTTTCTCAGAAACACATGACTCCTTCTCACAGGTCAGATTTTGAGAACATTGAGGAAGAACATCAATCATCACTGTGTGACAAGGTACAGTTGAATGAAGTGCTTTAGATACTGCGAAAAATATTGAAATTTCAAGTGAGAGAACTAAAAGAAAAAATTAGTCAATACAAATAGTGCTTACACAATCATTTCACCTTATTAATATCACAATGACCTGTCCATTTTATGTGTCTCATACTTATTTCTTATCATTTCACACTCTGCCTAACTTGCCAGGCAATGTATGAAATTTCTAGGCAAATTGTTTTAATTTTTTACTGTTTTCAAACTTTGCCTAAAATGAAATGCTTAAAAATTTTCTGGTATTTCACTCCTTGCCTGTAGCATATATGTATAATACATATATATCTGTATATACACCTGTATTTCCTTAATCTTTTTTTTTTACAAGGAGTATCCACAGAGTATTAGATATAATAAAGGTGGCAAATGAAATAAAAAGTGGCACAGCTTTCTAGACAAAATATCCCCACTCTTACAGTACCTTACAATTTTCAGTCTTTGTTTTTATCTATCTAATTCACGTTAGTTGTAATTTCTGAATTTACAATTATATTTTTGATATGTAAATTATCTTAGCACTCAGTCTATGGTAGAGGCTAAATGAGCATTACAATATTGTCAGATTTCAGTATCCGTAACTCCTAAATTGTAATTCTTGTTTTTGTGTGTTATATGATATGTAGGCTTGTGATTGTGTTTATACATCAATCCTTCATAAATACAGTCCCAGCGAAACTTGCGCTTTTTTTTTTCTATCCTAATTCAATTATTTCAAGAAAAATTTCTCATTATTGACAATGGGCCTAAATAGGGGGCGAGCAAATTTGAATTTGGTTCTGCAGTAGTGGGGATAGTAACTACAAAAATGCAGTGCTATTTCTTTTAATAGCGTTCAGATGAGAGTGTGTTCTCTATTATATTTAATATTCTGTGGTAGTATCTATATGTAGTCACTGAATTTAAATTATTTTCCAACAATAGAAAGAAAAAAATTAATTTATGAAATATTTTCATTTTAGTGATTACAAAAAACCCATTAATAGGAAATTATGAAAACAAGAAAAATATTGAAAATGACAAATGGTTCATTTCCCACACGAGTTATGTTGAAATTAATTAAAATTTATTGGAAATGAACTGATTCAATTCTTTATGTTTATATAGCAACGGAATTATGGGTTTGAAGAAATTAGTATTTTTCCTTAAGAGAAGAACAAATTAACTGACAGACAGAAGTAAAAAATGAATTTCCATGTACTATAGGTGTAACCATGGACTAAAATAAAACACATTTTTCAGTCTTTCTGAATTCTCTCGTGGAAAATTCAATTGATGAATATTTGAAAATTATGTAGACGTTCAGCTCGTGGTATTATCCCATTTCCCAATCATGGCAACAATCATAATTCATACAATACATTATTTTATTTTCTTAGATCAAATTAGGGTATTTTTCATTATTCATTAACATAGATAATTTCGTTGTTGAATAGGCTGTGAATGTAGGAATTTCCAAAAGTGAATGTTACCCTATTTATTAGCTGTGATCATAGTTTCTCAGTGTTTACCTTTGAATCTCCAATCGCAGAATCGTAACCGCTGGACACTATTATCAACTCTGGTTTGAACTACGGATTAACAATAATATTGCATTAAAATTATAATTAAAATTATTAAAATAGTACCTCGGGACATCCTATTGCAGCATCATATCCTGCCGATACTAAGACTAATTCCGGTTGATACTGAAATGAAATAAAAAATTGATTCTTTTTTCATTTTAACCAGTAGTATAATTAGTTGCATTTTCAGAATTTTTATTTTTTTAAAGGATTTGATCGGAAATAAACTTGGGTTGGGAAACTATTAACAGTAATTCCCGAGCTACTAAAGTATTAATGGGAGAATTTTTGATTTTGCAAAAATATGCTATTCATTTTCTTTTTCAATATCGAGATAAATCATTGCATGTAAGTTGAAGACAGCAGAACACTTCACGGTTCACACTTTTTTTTTATTGTGTTAATCGTGATAATCTTGTTTAATTTTTAATTGCTGGACTTGATTAATTTTTAAGTGAGTTGGCCTAATTTTGTCAGTTACTTTTCGAACAACATAATTTCGTATGTGATGGATACAAATTATATTACATGTGTGAAAAAAAAAAGTTACTAGAAAGAAGTATTTTAATTCACCGCTAATTTTTGTAATCCTATAAACCATTTCTGGAAATCTATGGGGTGATTTGAAAATGTTACTCATGAATATTTTATACCAGTCACTGAAATTGTT
This sequence comes from Ericerus pela, assembly GCA_011428145.1. Classification (NCBI taxonomy): domain Eukaryota; kingdom Metazoa; phylum Arthropoda; class Insecta; order Hemiptera; family Coccidae; genus Ericerus; species Ericerus pela. The sequence continues at coordinate 475,063 of WOFM01000486.1, forward strand.
AAACTAATTACAGAAATCACCAGGCGCGGATACAGAAAAAAATTTTGGGGGGGGTTTTCAAAAAAAAAAAATTCCTCATAAATAAAACAGAAAATTTGAAATTTTTATTATTTTTTATAATTTTTTTACAATGTGAAATTTAATCGGCGAGGCATTTTTGCCATTAAGTCGATTACCTCTTGGCAAGTCACTTCAACATCTCTATGGACGTTTAACAGTGCCAACCCATTTAACCGCGCTTCCCCTGTTTTATTTCTCAAGTAGGTTTTTAGCCTACGAAGGCAAGAAAATGATCGTTCACTGGGGGCAACAGAAACAGGTAATGTCGCACCAATCTTCAAAAATTTTCCGATAGAAGGAAATATAAATAAGTCGCAATTATTCAATGCTTCGATGAAAGTAACTGGGCGTTTTTCTCGGGGCTGGTTCAAACATTGTCTGCGCCACATTGTAAACTCAGCTGTAAAATCATCCCTACATTCCACATCATTTGGCCATCTTTCTTCAAATGTGTTTACCGTTTCTTGTATTTCTTCATCATCCAACTCAGAACATTTTACTGGCAGTATATTTTGAATTAATGAGAGTAATTTCCGATGTTCAAGAAACCTTGATTTTAGCTGCTGTAGTAAGTGGTCCAAAAAAGGAACAAAGATACAACAACGGAAATATTCTTCTGCACCTCCTACATAATTGTCACGATTTTGCTGCCGTCCTACTCTCCGTGGGACTACTATGTCAACTCCAATTTTTTGCGCTAGTTCTTCAGCTGCTCTAAAGATGAGTCCAAATTTTGCTACAGCATTTTGGCGCATCTCTTCAACTTCGTCATACACATTATTTGCGTATGTAACACAACAGCTCAAATCGCAGCCCTCCTTCTGAAGATAAACACTAAGAGACTTTATTAAAGCAAATATTGGTTTCAAAACTGTTAAAGCAACGAGGAATTGAGGAGCTTGTATCGATGCAAGTAATGAATGAGGTTTAACTCCTTCAGTTTTTGTGTTTTGTTCATTGAGGATTTCCAGGGCTGCACAAATATATTCATGTACATCATAAAATAGACTTAGCGACTCTAAATGCTCTACCCAACGTGTTTCACAGAATTTTAGCAGGCGTATTTGTTTAGCATTTGGGCAAGATGCTTGTATCTGCTCCTTTAAAACAGTACCAGATTTTGTTGATTGACGAAAGAAGTTGACAGTTTCCTTAATTGTTCCAATACAATTTCGAATAGAGGGTATTTCACAAGCATGAGAAAGAGCTAAATTCAAATTATGGTTGGCGCAGTGAACGTAAATTGCTTCAGGGTATAACTCTTTAACTTTTGCAGCACAACCATTCAATGAGCCACTCATAGCACGAGCCCCATCGTAGCCTTGTCCCCTCATATAGGCCAGATTTACACCAATGTTTTTCAGTGTTGCGAGTAAAGTTTGTGCAAGACCTTTTCCTGTAACGTCAACAACAGGAACAAAGCATAAGAAATCTTCTCGAAGTTTATATTCTTTGCCAATTACATCGACGTATCGCACACAAACTGAAAATTGTTCAATACCACTCACGTCCGTGGTTTCATCAGCAATTACTGAAAAATATTTCGCCTCATTAACACGTTTTGTAATTTTTGATGTAATTACTTTTCCGGCAATCTCAATAATTTCATTTTGAATGGATTTGCTCAAGTAGGTTGCATTTGCATTGGCAGTTTTAATATGTTCTCGTAAATCAAAATCACCACTTTCAATTGCAAAGCGGAGAAGCGCCCGAAAATTTCCATCATTTTCTTCTGGCATATTTAAGTTCAATAAGCCGTCGTCTCGATGACCTCTTAATGCAAGCCCCTGCCTACCACAAAATAAAATAGTACGAACAATGGGAATTAACTTATTCCTATTTTCAAGCTGTTGAATTTTTCTACCCTTGTCAATTTCAACCATCACATCATTCTTACGGTTTTCATATATTTCTTTAAAATTTTTTGCATCTTCAATAGCGCCTACATGATATTGCTTATTCTGATGCTCTTGGAATTTTTCAATTGCCTTCTTCCAATTTTGGAAAGCAGTACGAATGAATGAATTTAATGTCTCATGACTTCCTTTGCCAACCGATACTTTAGAAAATGGGACGCAATATCTGCAGTATGCTCCATCTTCACTCGCTGAATACACTAACCATTTAAAAGACTGAAACCATGAATGTTGAAATTTTAAGTTTCGATTACCAGAGCTTGGAAATTTGAATGCACTATCCGGCATCCACACATTTACAAGAACTTCGTACTTTTCAATGTCCGTCAAATCCCGACAACTAAAGCTTGCAATGTCATTAGGAGGACCCTAAAAATAGAATAAATAAATAAATAATTACAAAAAGGGCTTTGAATATTTAATTTTATAAAAAATAATAAAGTTTATTAATTTAAATTAAACTATAAACTGACTTCGGCTTACCTTTTCAAATGCTGATGATTGTGACATATCATGCTTGTGTCGTTTTATTGCTGGACTCTCAATCGATGTAGATGCTGCATTTGACTCCTCGGAGACATTACTCAAATCCCGAACTGATACTGCATTTACATTTTGATTTTTTGGTTTAAAAAATTGAGTAATTTTACTCGCACTCGCACTCATTTTAAAGAAATAATATTTTAAATAAGTTTATCCAAAATTCAAAATTTATAACTTATAGGTACACGAAACTATTTAAAACATTTTAGTCACGATTATTTCATTTAGAAAAATCTATCACTTCAACATTTAATTCAGAAAAGAAAGAAAAAAGGATTAAAAACCAAAGCTGCACCACATTCATACATAATTATTGACGTGTTGCAACTTGTCATTGTTTCAGTTAATCACACATATTTTCTCTACTTTCAGTCTCGATGTCCTACTTCCTGCATGTGTTTAAATGGAAAGTAGAGATTTACTTAAAGCTGAACGCTGCAGCAATTACTGATTGTATCAAAAAATTATTCAATCAAAAGTTATTCAAAATTAAATTTTCTACAAAAAAGTAAGTGGCAGCGTATTTCTATCTCCCCCAGGAGAGGCGCTAGGGGGCTCGAAAGATTGCCATTTTTCAAATATGTTTTATACATTGGATTACTAGAGTAGGAGCTACTTATGGCTGAACGACGCAAAAAATATTCATTTTATGAAAAAAATTTTGCAACAAAAGTTGTTCAGAATTAAATTTTCTACAAGAAAGTAAGTAGCAGCGTACTTCTATCTCCCCCAGGAGAGGCGCTAGGGGGCTCGAAAGATTGCCATTTTTCAAATATGTTTTATACATTGGATTACTAGAGTAGGAGCTACTTATGGCTGAACGACGCAAAAACTATTCGTTTTATGAAAAAAATTTTGCAACAAAAGTTGTTCAGAATTAAATTTTTTACAAGAAAGTAAGCAGTGGCGTATTTCTATCTCCCCCAGGAGAGACGTTAGGGGGCTCGAAAGATTGCCATTTCTCTAATATGTTTTATATATTGGATTGCAAGAGTAGGAGCTACTTAGTACTTATGGCTGAACAATTTTATTGCTTCTGCCTAATGCAAATATGGAAGACTAATCAGTTGTTGGCTTCACTTTTTTTATTGAGTATGGTTTCAGTTCCTTTTTCCTTTTCCCCCTTCTTTCTTACTTTCTCACCTGATTTTTTTTTTTTTTAAATTTCGGGGGGGGTTTCAACCCCCAAAACCCCCCCCCTGAATCCGCGCCTGGAAATCACTGATAATTTTGGATGCAGAATCGGACAACTCGCGAACAAGAAATTTCAAGCATTTACAGTAATTTTCAAGTTTACTTATGGACTACAAATGTGTATTGAACATACAAACGCCCAAATAATGGTTGTTAACTTTGGTTTTTGAAAATAAGTATCTGGAATAAACATTCGACTTTTTCTCTGACATTAAAAACCGACAAGCCAATCAAGTCTTTGAAAAACCACGTGAAGAAGAATGAGAAGTTGAAAAAATGTTATTAATCCTATAGTAGACTGTTCAAAATTGTTGGTGCATGTACATGGAAATTTTTTAAATTTTCCAAAACTGGCAGGTATATAAGTATTGAAAAATTCGAAAAATTTATTTTTAAGAAATCATTAATGAACTATGATGTTGACGTCCTATTACCCAAATCGATAATAATTATATAAGTGAACAAACTTTTTATTAATTACTAAGATATGAATAAGCTTCGATCAAAAATCAGTAACAGTTAGCTGAAAAAGCTGTAGGATATTACTGCTGTGAATTGTACTCAGGGTAGATGGAGTGGAATTGAGACAATTAGTTATTTATTTCTTTATTGTTGGTTTCTTAATATCTTATCCTTCGGTAGGGGCTATGTGAGACTTATAAACGTCAGACCATCGGATTGTAACTCTGTCCACCGTAGTCTCGTTGATGTGTCATAGTGTGCGCGCGCATGCGTGGTGAGCTCTTTATCAATTGATGTTGAATACAACATTTTAATTTTGAAAAAAACCTTTTGTATTTAATTCAATGATTCTTCAGCCTCTATTTAAGCTAGAGAGCTGGGGTTGCTGAGGATTAAAATTTAAAGAATTTCCAAACAATTTTCTGATCATATTTACCTATTTGGAAATGAAAAATAACGCATAGACTGAAAAATTTGTCATTTTACGGAATCTGAAACCTCTCCTTTCCACTCAGTGATTCTTCAACCGTCATTTAAGCGAGGGAGCTGAGGTTAGTATCATTGGAAAGACGAAAAAATTTGAAAAGTTCTTCCAAACATATAATTTTTTCATCTTCTTTGGTAATTTTAAAAATAAATGAACAAAAAAAAGGAAAATTGAAAGGACAATTTGCCATTTTGGGAATCTAGAAACAATTCCACTTCCACTCTCTAATTCCTCAGTCATTAATTAAGATCTGAAGTTGGTACAATTGGAAAAAAGAGAAAATTTACTGGAATTGAATTTTCATACAATTTTTCAATCAGCTTTGGCGGTTCGAATATAAACGAAAGTAAAAGCACAAATTAATGGAAAATTTGTCGTTACAGTATTGTTTAGATATTTCGTGAGTACAACCAAAGTGGCACAAGTGGCACTCGCATATTTTTCTTTCTTTTTTTTCTTTTTTATCTGAGCATCTATGATCTGATGAAAATTTATTTACAGTTAATAAAATCTTGGTTTACATTCAACTCCAGTCTTGTTTAATAGCACAGTATATGATGTAAGTACAAATTCCAGGTAAAAAATAAGCCGAAATAGGCAAATGGCTCATACTAATTTTTGAAAAATATAGTTAATCTATAAATAATTTGATATCGGTCCTATTGATGGATTCATTATTAGTGAATGTATGGATGATTTTCAAAGAGAAGAGGTTTTAACATGAAATGACTAATGATTTCCTGAAGAGGTCAAACTAATTGTTTTGTTCAAGATTTATTGAAAAAAATGAAAAACAAAAAGGCCAAGTGAGCGCTAACCATTCTTAATGGCCTATAATGAAATAAGTAACATATTTTCTCCTATTCCCATACATTTTCACCGACTAAACAATTTTCAACATCGTTATTCGGGCATTAGATATTCTTTATCCTGGAGTAATTACTCGCACAGTACATTTCTCATAATCAGTCGGTCAATTTAAAACTGTAAATTTTTGGAATTTCTTGTATTTGAGTTGTTTTATTTCCAAACCGAAATTTTTGGTCGTTCCAATTAATTTTTTTGGTCCTAAATTAAATTTAATATGTTTAAATTATGTCATTTTTCAAATTACCCATTGGAACTTTGAAAATGGTTAAAGGTTTAATTATCATCCTTTTCAGTATCTTTGACACCTTTGTATTGAAATTTTTCTTTCAGTTTGTATTTCAACAAACCCAATTTTTTTAGTATTTGACTCTTTATGAGTGTACATTTAGGTACCTGAGAATGTGAATTTCAAAACGATGAACAAAAGTTGCTCATTTATGAAAAGTGGAAAAGACCGATTTGATGGATTGTTGAAAAATCCCGAGCCGTATTCAGTATTTGAATGAAATTTTTGAAGATACAAGGTCAATACGCTCAATATGCTGTAATGACCTTCAAATACATAACAAATTCAAATCCAGATTAAATTGTTTCAGTAATGTTTGAGTGACTTTTAATTGATATATAAAGGTATTTTGTGCACAGTATAATTGTTAGAACGTACGTTGTTCATATTTTTGATACAAAAAATTTTTTTCTACTCTTATGCCAGTCATCACAAAACAAAATTCTGAATATTATTGAAAATTTGGGGTTATAAGCTTTCTTCGAAAACGTTTCGCTTCCGCGTATTTCAGTAATTTGATATCGTTTTAAGCCAAAATTGCCTTGTTCATGAAAATTAACCCATGTAGTAGACTTCGCAATTAGATTACATACTGATTATACTTGTGGGAATCAAATTATTCTTGACTTGAGTGCATGACTGGTTTGTTACTTAGTTAAAACTAGAGGTTTTGTCAAAACGTAATCTGAATTTGAAGAGACTTGATGATTTGGCCGGGAAACAACCATCGGATGTCCTGGATTATTGAAATGGAGAAAGAAAATCGAGGCGAGAGAAAATGAACCGAAATTTGCGCTAACAACCGTTACTGTTCTCGCGTTATTATATTATTGGATACAAGTAGGGTTTCATCTTACCTCCGAAGCTACTGGTAGAAGAAGTTCTTGGAAAAACGCCAAATAGTCTGCGTTTCCTAGTCCAATTTTATTCAGAGGCACATTAAAATTGTATCCTTTGCCATTTCCTTCACCAATAAAGTTGCAATTGCTCTCTTCTAAATTCGGCCAAAATAATCCGTGGTCATATCGATGAATGGAAAAGTACAGTACTCTGTGAATGAATAGCAGCAGCAGCAATCGAACGATAATATTTAAATCACCAATCAGGGAATGTGCGTAAGCTTCTAGTTGCGAAGTTTTAGAATTAATATAATGCTACCTCGAATCGTTGTAGAACATCTGTTGGGTTCCTTGACCGTGGTGTACGTCCCAATCTACGATTAATATTTTTTTCAAGCCCAATTCATCGAGTGCATAATTAGCCGCTAGAGCGACATTATTGAAAAAACAATAACCACAGTATTCGGATTTCATTGCATGATGTCCTGGAGGTCTGTGAAAAAAGAATAAAATATGTGTATTATTAGTTTGTACTTCACTGAAACGATATGTAAGAAATTGATATTTTAATTTAATTTTCTTACGGTTTTGCTTCAAAATTACCCTAACTTATATAATCATTTAACCACCTATCGTGGGATTAGAATGTCAATAAGTTTGAATAAGTTTTTGGTAAACTTTTCACTTTCATTAATTTTTCAAGAATCAAAGGTGGTCATAATATTTAGAAATTTTTTTCATTTTTATTTAAATTAGTATGAGGCAGTTGGAAGTTAAGATTGGACTTGTGAGATTGAAAGTGAGAATAGATTGTTGCAGTTCCCCATACTAATTGGTTATGAGAATTAAAATTTACTATATACTGTACACACACCTTCGCTTATAAAAATGATATAGATGGGAAATGAACAATGAAGTTCCCACTTCCAGCAATTGAGTGGTTTTCTTGTTATATAGACTTTTGCAGATAAGTTTGATTTCGTGTAGTTTTATTTGCTGTATTTTCTGCTTACGGTTATTTATGATTCAGTTTAAAGATTTCGGTTTGAAGGTGAAAATGTTTTTCAGAGAGTTAAGGAACTATTAGGTTGTAAAACTTGTACCTTTTTCTCTCCCGGAATTTGATGTATACAAATTATTTTAAACCTTCTGTTATATGAACTGATCCGTCAGAATTGATAAAATCCTCTCATTGAGCGAGGTAGAAACCTATTTTCAAACCAATAATTGTACATCATCTCTTGGATGGTGAATTACCATCAAGTGTTCATCTGTGCCGTCTCATTTTACTTGTCCTCTGTTTTTTGTCACTTTGAAATGCAAATCATATTGTAAATTTGTATGTCAGAAACTTCGGTTGGTACAACTGATTATAAACACCATGACTACATCTATAGTTATTTATCTTGAATGTTACTTTTGAATTGATACATGGAGATGTTGGGTAACAATTTAAAAAAAAAAAATATTTTAAATATTGAATTTTTGTTGTAATTGCGAAACAAAAGATTAAAAAGTGGAATTCAAGTTAGTACCTACTGATGGAAAATGGAAAGTTGAATGTTTTCATAAATGTGTTAAGAGTAGAAATGAGAATCTTGGTTGAGGTGAGTTTCGATCGTTTCATCCAAGAAAAACTAAGCACGGACATTTATCAATGAAAAAGGTTTATTTATGACTTTAGTACAACGACTGACGAGTGGAGAACATTCTCCGTCGAGCAGTGGCGGGAAGAATATTATTCTGGCGATCAGTGTCGCCACATTCAGAAACAATAAATATAATGTGTTACATGCAGTATTGATTAATGTACAGTTACATGTTCGTGAGGCAGTGAGGGAATCGTATCCCAACACCCCCCTGCAATTCAAAACAGACGAGCGAACATATAACTAAAAGTTTGTCACATATTGCATGTATTTAAAACAAACATATAAACAAGAAATAAGCAATAGCAGTCAAAAATTGTTACATATAGTTGTCATATAAAAAGGCTATATATATATATATAAAAAATGGTATAATAAACAAACGAAAAATAAAAATTGGTTATGTCGTTGACTAGTATAATGCCATATAATAAATGTGTATGAATTCATATATCGTCATATTGTTTTATCTTAAATATATCGTGTAAAAGTTAACATGAGGTATATATGACCTTATGTTATAGTGTCACGTCTTATCTATCTCATATTCCATCCATTCATCCTGGGAATCTATATTAGGCATACATGCCAATTTATTCGACTCATTTTTATAAGGACATACTTTCTCTAACTTATCTTCATCTTCTATTATGTTAACTGTGGATTCCGGTACGATTTCGTATTTGACCATGTATACCCCCCTTATTTTTGGGGCCGAGAACACTATTTCATTTGTTCCTCTGACATATATATGTGCTGCAGAGAAGTTCTGATCTATTCCCAGTGCCCTATTCTCAGTTATTTTGATCCCTGACATCAGGTCTACATTTAGGGACGGTACATAATGTACATTTTTTAGTCTTATGACTTTTTGGTTACGTTCTGAGTTTTCTACTCTGATAAACATTGTACCTATGTGCGTAGCCACTAAGAGTGTATCTTGAATTGCACATTCCAGTTCAATAGGTTTTTCTAATATTATTGGGTTGGACAGCTTCGACAAGTCTGATATGACATGAGCTACGGCTCCACCATCTAACATAATCCTTTTTGTAAGGGGAATGTAATTGGGGTCTGGCTCCTGTTTTGTATCTTTTGATGTTATTAGGTTTATAAATTTGTTATTTGAATTATTATTCAGTCCTTGATCTCTATATCTGATCATCATTGACCACTGAACGTCATTTTCTTTTTTGTTTTTATTGTTATTATTATTGGTATTAGTTCGTCCATATCTCGTATTTTGTGCAGGGCCATCCAATTTACTTTGGGGTCTTGTACCCTCTTTATTTGATGGACATACCTTAGCTATATGTCCTTTGCCATGACATTTAAAGCAGACTAGTGTACTTGAATTTGGCAAAGTATTTTGATTTTGGTTATTATCGTATTTTTTATTCTCATAGTTATTATTATTATACTGGGATGTTTCTGTTTGTTGATTATTATGTTTCATTTTCCCCTGACCTATGTTTTGGTTATGGTTTTGATTTCTATTTGTATAATTATATCTATTGTAATTTCCACCATATTGAAATCTTTGATTTTTATTATTATTTGTGAAATTACAAAATTTATTATTATTATTATATTTTAACTTTTTCTCATCATATAACCTATCCGACCTCTCAATTAACATGGCGTGGAGAGTTTCAATTGTTTTTTGATTCTGACTCAAAGTGTTAAACTCCAGCCTAGTCATGTCATAGTCCATATTTAGTGAGATAAGGAGCTGTTCTATCTCCTCTTGTTTGTCCAGATTCTTCCAACAATCCCTTATTTTTTGGGCTGACCTCGAGAAAATATCTAAATAACTTCTCATATTCCCATCGCTGTTAAATTTTAATCTCTGGAATGCTTGTTTTGCGTTAATATATGTGACCTGTGTACAACTTTTATATCTCTCATCGAGAACTTTTAGGATCTGGTTTATTGTTTTTAGGTCTTTAACTCTTTCAATTAATTCATTATTTAATCCCTGATATATGAGGGCCTTTCCCTTTTCCTGATTTTGGAAATATGTCATACGAGTTGCTGGGTTTACCAGAACCTGATGTTCTGTCTCAACTGTGGATAGCTGATCCACGGACATTTATCAATGAAAAAGGTTTATTTATGACTTTAGTACAACGACTGACGAGCGGAGAACATTCTCCGTCGAGCAGTGGCGGAAAGAATATTATTCTGGCGATCAGTGTCGCCACATTCAGAAACAATAAATATAATGTGTTACATGCAGTGTTGATTAATGTACAGTTACATGTTCGTGAGGCAGTGAGGGAATCGTATCCCAACAATCTTAAGTGCATAATTTTGAAAAAAGTAGAAGTGCGACTTTTCCACTTGAGATGAATAAGAAATGAGATACCAAAGCCCAATTTCAAAGTTTGTGGAACTGATAATTTTATGTTTTTTCTAGTTTTAAACTTCAGAATTTTTTCTTTACATGCAAATATTGTTTTCATGTTTATACATTCTTGTACTATGTTCATCCTATACTATAATACGAGCAATAATTGGGTGTGTCTATGCATATGAATGTATGTGTGTGTATATATGTATGTATGTGTATGTATATATGTGTGTATATATATGTGTGTAATGTACGTATGTATATAACCGCATTCTGAAGAACTAGGACAACAATGTTAGTGACATTTACAGAAAAAGGGTTTTTGACTAGGAAAAAACAAACAAGATAGGTTCCAAGTTTGAGAAAATTCGCCGAACAGAAATATGAGCATCTCACTTTATGCATCAGCTGAGTAAGTAATAACAAAAAAACGAATTATGAAATGAAAGATTCGCTTGGCTGAAAGTAACGGATCGGTAAGGTTTTATTAGCGAATTTTGGTAGACCTAGGCTGCGTATGATTATTATGTTTTATGACTAATGAAGTAACAGTGTATAATTGCAATCTCTAATTTTATTCTAGAGAATCAAGATATATTGTAAAAATAAATTTATTCAATTCCTTTGCTCGAACTGAAATAACATAATTTTATTGAGGTGAGTTCTGATCACTTGATACGGAAAAGATAAGAACGAACTTCTGTTAGATGTCAGTAGTTAGTACTACTGCAATCAAGAGTTCCCACAGTCAAGTTCTCGTCGTTTTTATCTGTGTCTTTATATCACTTTCTGTTTTCTGATCAAGAGGTGACGCTCATTCAACTTTGTTGTTTTCAATATGGCGATACTACATTAATATGTTTCGTTTTTACAATAAATTAGTTGTCTTTTATTTTAGTGTTTAAGTTTTATTTATGAGATAAATCAAGTAAATTTACGTTTAGAACTGAGTTAGTTGTTTGTAATTAATTTCTCTTCTAAATATAAAGTGATAGCAGAGTTCAAGTGTGTTCGCATGTTCGCACCTTTGTTATCATCAAGAATTACATTCATATTTTATTTTACGAAAAATTTCAAGTCCGTAAGTCAAGATCGTTTAATTTTTCAAGTTCGTTGTTCAAGAAATTCGCGGGTTGTGTTTGTCTGTTTTCATCTTTTATGGCTCCTAAAACACGCGAAGGCTGTTTTTAAGTTCCTGCTTTTCCGGTCACAAAATAGAAGCAGGTATCTAAAATCAATAAGGTGTCATTTAATCCGGTTGTGAATACTGTAACAACTGATACGATAGACGAGATCGTTCAAATACAAGATCTACCACTCGTTCAAGAATTATCCGATATGGCTGGTGAAATCAAGATGTCTTCGAGTACTATGGCTGAACTGACAATCACTGTTACTTTCTGGGATTCTGGAAAGATCGTCAAGAAGGTTCAACCAGTCCAGTCGACATCACCATCCATTGAGCTTATCAAGATAAAATAATATTATTACGTACGTTAAGTCAAGATATCTCGTCTACGTCGTTCTCAAGTCCATCAAGTAGTTCTTTGAGTCAAGCAGAAACATCAAGTTCAAGCAAATCTCCATCTGCCATATCAACGAGTTCTAATCAAGTAAATATTAATAAAAATTTTCAAGTGTTTTTCCAGAAATTAAATCGTCGTCGAATGTCGACAGCATAGTAGTCGACTTCACGTCAAACACACTCACGGCGCTCGATTTCTCAAAAATGTCGCTGAAAAGTCATTTTGTTCCTCCTCCCGGACTAACTAACATCGGTCAAGAATCAAGTTTTGGTCAAGTACCAAATTATCAAGAATCAAGAGCAGGCTTTATGCCTGCACCTTAAGTGTCAAGTTACCCTATGGTTTTTCAAGATTCAAGTTCATTTGTGCGCGATGCGAATCAAACGCTATCGGGTAACATTTATACTCCAATGAATACTTCGTTTCAATATCAATGTTACCCGACAATGGGCCAATTCCAAATGGTTCCATTGATTCCATTGCGTACATATGGAAATAATGAGAAGCTAAAGGGTAAACAAAATTTCAAGATGTGGGAGAGGGACATCAAGAATGACTTGGTGGCGGATCGCATTCCCTCGAGCTGAATATCTCAACCTTCCTGAGAACATTTGTGGAGGAGTTGATGCTCAAGTACAGAACCTGATTCGGATGAATGTAGCACAACCGATCAAGACGCTAATCTTTCATCTCGAATCAGCCTGTGAAATTTATCAAGAGCTCAAGAGGCAGTACGGTAGTAAGACGATCTCAAGTACGTAGAAAATACAGAATTAATTCTGTTTCTTTCAAAGTTTGATGCCGCCCGACGAAGTTTAGTGGAATTTGGTCAAGTTTTTCCACCATCCTTTTGGCTAATCAAGTTGATTCAAAAATTAAATCCTTCGTTCGAGGTGGTAATTGATACTCTATGTGCTCGAGCAGGTGAGGACTTGTCTGAGGAAATGCTACGGACATCCCTGTTGGATTACATAGAAAGAAAGAAGTCGACGTCTGCTAAACCGGTGGAGAGTGCTCCGAAGCGTCAAGAATACGCACGTAAAGCAGCGTCGACTCCCTCGACACCTCAGTCAAGTAAATTGCCTGCTCCAATATCAAGTTCTTCAAGTATTGTTATTTATAAGTCACTTGACAAATCAAGTAATAAATCAAGTGTCAAGACAACTACTACTACTCCCGCGAAACAAAATCAAAATGTCAAGAAGGAGAATCAAGATAGGAAAGTTCGTTGTAAGGATTGTGGCTGGAATGGCCATACTGCCGACAAGTGCTTCAATGGTAACAAAAAGGTTTGTTACTGGTGCCAAAAATCATGTCACGAAGCACGTAACTGTCCTGCGCCACAACTGGATCCGAACAGTATTTCAAGTGAGTTGCATTTAATTAATTTAAATGTAATTAATAATCAAGATTCCCTACATCAAGATTCATGTAATCAAGATACCGATATATTTGTGATTGATAGTGGGGCAACAAATAATGCTGTAGCCTACAGTCACCAAGTTTTAAACTATCGAGCTTTCCCGAAAGACAAAACTTTGGGACAAGCTGGCAAAGATAGTGTTTTAAAAGCTAGGGGTGAGGGTATGATTTTATTTACCTTAAATTATGAATCGTCGTCAAGAATATTTACCTTTGTACTAAAAGAAGTCTTAGTAGTTCCTGGTCTAGCAAATGGTCTTATTAGTGTTAAGCAATTTGTTAATGACAATAATATCAAGTTACTCTTCGAGTCTAATCAAGTTACATTTCACAGGCAAGAAGAGGTCGGGTTAAGTAAACCGCTCATCAAGATAGATATCAATTTGTCCCTTCAAGTATCAACAAAAATGTCAAGAACTACAAAATGGCGTATCAAGAATATTTAAAGGTAAATCAATTTTATTATCTGAATGCACTAATGATCCGAGTTTGTCATAAATTGCTGATCAAAGTGGTCTGGGTAATAAAAGTCAAGTCAAGTCCCCCAAATCAAGTAAATTGTCTGGTAACAAAAAGTCTGATAGTAATGGGTCTAATGTTGCTACTGACGGGTCTGATGTTGATGACTCCTGGATCGATGAGTTCGATAAAATGAAGTTAAGTAAAAGTCAACAAAATAAATCAAGTAACATCAATTCCGCAAATTCTGGTAAAATTGTGCAGGATTCAAAGGGGGTATCAAGTCAAGAAAATTCAAGTAATGTTAAAAATAATTCGAATTCTTTACCAGTTTATCGTACGAAAACTGGTAAAAGGAAAAATCAAAAAGTCAAGAAAAAATTGGTGAATGAAGGGAATATTTGGCATCGTAGGATGGGATATATTTCTTCTCCAAATTTATATCGTCTTCATTCTGTTGCTATTGGTATCCCGGACATAATTTGTCCAGACACATTTCAAGATTGTCAAGTTTGTAACCAAACAAAAATGACTCGTAAACGTTTTGATAAAAATCGTGAATGAGCTTCAAGACCAGGTGAATTAACTCACGCTGATGTGATTGGCCCTATCACTACCCCTACCTTTGTCAAGAAAAATATTTATTTGCTAGTATTTTTAGACGATTATACTTGTTATATTAGTATTTTTGCTCTCAAGAAAAAGTATGAAGTGACTAGGTTTTTCAAGATGTATGTCAAGAGAATTAAGGCTCAATTCCCTCAAGAAGGCCAATGTAAAACTTTACATTTTGATAATGGTTCTGAATTTGTGAATCAGGCCATGGATCAATTAATTGAAGAATTAGGAATTGAGAGAGAAACCTCTGGTCCTTATACGAATGAACATAATGGTACTGCAGAGAGGGCTAATTGAACTATTGAGGTCAAGATTCATTCATTAATTCAAGATAGTGGATTTTCTACTTCCTTTTGGGGCTTAGCTGCTGATGCTACCGAATATTTATATAATAGGTACCACATAGAGCACTAAATTTCAAGACTCCCTATGAAATGTTTTACGGAAATAAGCCTGATTTATCAAGTATTCACGTTTTTGGCTGTCTGGCTTACGTTCTTCAAGAAAATCAACCTACTGGTCGAAAATTTGATGTAGTTAGTACAAAACAATATTTAGTAGGTTATACTAAAACAGGTTATATTTTATATAATCCTGCTACTAAAAAGACTAACGTTTCTTGTAATGTCAAATTTGACGAAAGTAAAACATTTAGGGATGCTATTAATGAACGTCAAGAAACCATTCAAGAATTTAGTAATCAAGAATTAGATTTTCCTGATGAAAATTTAACTCAAGTTGAAAATCAAGATAATTCTCTATCTACTAATGTTGCTTGTAATGATAGTTTGGTAGAAAATCAAGAAAATTCAAGTCCAAGTCTTAATCAAGATATTGCTCCTCCTCTTGTTCAAGTTCAAGTTGGTGAAGATAATTCCCAAGATGAGATTATCGAAATTGATTATAATTGGGATCTTTCTCAAGAAAGTCAAGTGATTGATGGCTCAGTGCAAATTCTTCGTATCTCTGATGCGAATAATAAAAGAGATGAAACAGAGGTTTCTTCTCCTAATGCACCTCAATCGTACAAAGAGGCACTAAAATCACCTGACTGGCCTAAATGGAAGGAAGCAATAACTCAAGAAATCAAGTCTCTAAATTGTTACAAGGTTTGGCGTATTGTCCCAAAATCAAATACTAAGGGTCATCAACTACTTCCGTGGAAGTGGATCTTTACCATAAAACTTGATGGAGATTTTTAAAGCTCGCCTTGTAATAGTTGGTGCTGTTGATCAAGAAAAATATTCAACTCAAGATACCTACTCACCTACTGCAACTGCAACCACAATTTGTTGGTTCTTCTCTTTAGCCTGTAGACTTAAGTTAAGAATTACACAGCTAGATATCAAGACTGCGTTTCTCAATAGTGAGATTGATCGAGATAAATATACTTCAATACCTCAGGGTATTGATCTCGACAAAAACTTTATGCACTCAAGTTAAATAAAGCTGTGTATGGGTTAGCTACTGCACCTAGGTCATGGTATGTAAAATTTTCAAGAATTCTCAAAAGTAAGGGTTTTGAACCATTATTACGTCAAGGCTGCATTTTTATGAAATCAAGTGGTAATAATTTTGTCATAATGTTAGCTTATGTTGACGACATTTTAATTATGGGCTCTAGCAATCAAGTTGTTCATAATGCTATCAAGTGTATCCAAGAAAATTTTGAAGTCAAGAACTTAGGTTCCCCAAGTCGTTATGTTGGTTTTCAAATTTAAATTGACAATAACACTGGTAATCTTTGTTTACATCAAGAGGATTACATCAAAACCCTAATTCACGAATTCAAGTTAGAAAATTGTGGTGAACGTTTAGTTCCAATGAACTCTTTTGCCAATTTTCCAAAAATTCAAGAAACACCCCTACCTCCTCATAATTTGTATAGGACGGCTATTGGGTCACTCTTATATCTAGCTAATACTACTCACACAGATATCTCTTTTGCGGTAAGTTTCTTAGCTAGATTTTAAGAAAAACCTACGGAGTTACATTGTCCCTTAGTAAGTCATGTAGTTCGTTATTTAAAACACACTCCGACATTAGGTTTAACCTACTCAAGTCCTGATGAAGATATTGTTGCGTATGTTGATGCTGACTTCGCAGCAGATAAATCAAGAAAATCTACTACTGGCTATTGTATTAAACAGTTTGGTAATACAATTGCGTGGGGCAGTAGAAAACAAGACGTAATTGCTGAGTCAACTACTGAGGCCGAGTTTGTAGCCGTTGCTGATGCTTCAAGTCATATGCTCTATTGTAGTAGGTTAACTGAAGAAACTTTTCCTCAGTTTAAAACTCAAGTAACGGTATATGAGGATAATCAGTCTACCTGTAACTTATTATCTATCTTCTATAATCATGGTAAACTTAAACATATCGAACGTCAATATCTCAAGGTAAAAGTGTATGTTCGTGATAACTTACTCAAAATTGTTCATGTATCAACAAACAATCAAGTTGCTGATATTTTAACAAAACCTCTTATGGCTCAGCAACATGAGTTCTTACGTGAAAAACTATTAAGCAATTATGATTGTAAGTCAAGAGAGTCACTCAAGTATATCTGAAAAACTTTAATTTATCAAGTTACCATCTCTATTGTTCAAGTCAAGTCAAGTTAATAAAATTTTCGTTATTTATAAATGAAAATTCGTTAAACTTCTGTTATTCATAAATAGAAGAAATTTCTCAAAATTTGTAAGTTGTATAAACTTTAGAAAAATATTAACGGTCAAGTAAATCAAGTTTCAAGTTCAAGAATCAAGAAAATAATTACTCAAGTTCGGATAGTTCCAAATTAGGTACGAGTTTCGTATTTTTCCTAGTTTGCTGAATATAATTCATCAATCGATATCCAGACTCTAAATTATGTTATAATATTGACTCTAACCTCAAGAAATAATGACAAGTTTAGTTCAAGTAAATTAATTTTTCTGAAGAGTCGACATTTCTTTAAATCAAGTTTCTTTCTTTTATTATCAAGACCAAGTTGATATCAAGCAGTCTGATGAACTCATCTATTTAATTTGATGAAATACTAATATTTGTTTATTGCTCCAGATGTATTCCATCAAGATGAATTGAAACATTCGATCAAGAACAATATTAATAACTGTATTTTCCTTTTCAGATACTTTTATATCTTTATATTCGTTGTTGTTCTTGTTTAATCATGTGTTTTTTTATTTCAGGAAGACTTATTATTTTTAAGTATCATTTTTATTTGAAAATACTAAAATTATTTTGTTTGCAGGTGACTCGTTACCTATTATTAACTTTATGATTCTCATTTTGTTTGTTTAATTTTGACGTTTTTCCTTCTTTTCTGGTCAAATAATTTTGTGATTTTATTTTGCTCAATTTTGTTTAGTATTATGATCAAAAATTTAAGAATTTAAGTTTGTTTTGTTTTTGGAGCATCATATGCGTTTTGCTTTGTTAAGATTAAATAAACTCAAGTTCCTGTGATTCTCAAGCTGCTGTGATTTCTCAAGTCTGTGATAACTCAAGAACATTCATTCTCAAGAGATTCCAATAAAAACAGCTCGACACTCGCCTGGAAGGGGGTGTTAGATGTCAGTAGTTGGTACTACTGCAATCAAGAGTTCCCACAGTCAAGTTCTCGTTGTTTTTATCTGTGTCTTTATATCACTTTCTGTTTTTTGGTCAAGAGGTGACGCTCATTCAACTTTGTTGTTTTCAATATGGCAATACTACATTAATATGTTTCGTTTTTACAATAAATTAGTTTTCTTTTATTTTAGTGTTCAAGTTTTATTTATGAAATAAATCAAGTAAATTTACGTTTAGAACTGAGTTAGTTGTTTGTAATTAATTTCTCTTCTAAATATAAAGACTTCCATCTTAGAAAAGATTTATTATCGACGTTAGTATAACGACTGACGAGCGGAGAACATTCTCCTTCGAGCAGTGGCGGGAAGAATATTGTGTCAACAATCAGTGTCGCCACATGTGAAACAAATAAATGTAATAGACATGTTACATACAGTGTTAGTCAGTATAAGGTTATGTGTTTGTGAGGGAGTGAGGGAATTGTATCCCAACACCTCCCTGCGATTCAAAATGGACGAACAAACATATAAATAAAAAAAGTATCACACAGTGTATGTATTAGAAAATAAATAAGCAATAGCAGTCAAAATTATTAAATGTAAATATCATATAAAAAATTGCTAGAAAAAAAATGGTAAAAATTAAATAAGTCGTTGACTAGTATCACAATGTACAATTAAAATGTGTATAAATTTATGAATCAATTGTTTTGTCCTATATATTGTGTAATTATTAACATGAGGTATACATTTAACCTTATGTTATAGTGTCACATAAATAATGTGTGATTTTAAATTATTATATATAAAAAGAAAGGTAGGAGAGATCAATATTTCCTCATCGTCAGCTGTGGAAGAAAACATTATTGTCTATGTCCTTATAATTAACTGTGTGGGGTTTAAATAAATATACTATTGTTGGAATCAATTGGATTTGTTAGGGGATGCTGATGCCATTAAGAAAGGCAGAGCAGCGACGGGGAACCTGTTGTAAAAATATGACGTGAGTTGTGAAACGAAATATGGACCACTCAGTTTACAATAGGCGCTAAAAGACCAACGCCCATCTGCAGTCCAAAACCAAATATCAAAAATTTTGAGGGTTATGTCAATTAAGACTATTGGCCAAAAAGTTGACTTGCTTGAAGGATTCTCGTAACGATATTTTGAAAGGTTTTCCGATCAAGTGCTTTAGTTAATATATCGGCAACTTGATCAGGTGACCTAATATCATTGAAGTTTATCAATTTTTGTTGAAATGCTTCCAACAGTGCGTAGCATTTGATCGCGAGGGACCTGGATCGTTTCTGGCCTCCCCCAGATGCAATGTGGGACGCAGATATATTGTCCTCGTACAGCTGCACTGGGTTGGTTACAGAGAAAACACTCTCAGTGAGTCTCCAGATCACATATATGTCGTCAAGTGCATCATTCAATGCAATTAAGTCGGCTGCAGTTGACAAAGTAGCAAGCGTGTGTTGCCGGTGAACAGCCCAATTTAACAAGTCTCCGTTTACAAAAATCATGAAGCCGGTTGTGGAGCACCTTTTCTCCAAGTTATTTATGTCAATGGGTGAATTGTCTACGTCGGGTGCATACGACACATCGACAAAAGCTTTAATGTGAGTTTGGTCGGAGTGGAAGACCAGAGAGAAGTCTCTTGTAGTTTTGAGGTATCTAATGATACGACAAACATAGTTTTTTATTTCATTTTTGGAGGATTCCTGAAAATGGGATAGGTAGTTGACGGCGAAAGCAATATCCGGGCGGGTTAGTCTTGCCACATATAGCAGATTCCCAATCATAGCCCTATATTCGGTATCGTCAGTTCCATTTGCTGGTTTATTTAGTTTAAGCCCAGTCTCCATGGGTGTGGAGGATGGATTACATTTGGTCATTCCGAACTTCCGGAGAATCTTATCAATATATCTATTCTGTGTGAGTATTATTTGTTTTCTTGAAATATCACAATTTATTTCGAATCCAACAAAAAAGGTTGGGTTGTGTTCTATTTTTAATGTAAAGTTTTGATTAAATGTGTTTATTAAGTCTTGTGTCCACTCGTGGTTGCTAGCCAACAACATGTCATCCACATAGACTATCAGGAGTGCCATTGCACCAATATTATCCTGTTTGACGTATAAACATCTATCTATCTTTGACTGGATGAATCCAGCTTGAATTATTGTTGAATTCAACAAGTCGTACCAACTTTTGGAAGATGTTTTAAGTTCATATATTGACTTTATGAGTTTTAGGCAATTATTTTTGCCTAATTGGCATCCCTTAGGATTCGATATGAGTATTGGTTATTTTATTTCTGAATTAAGAAAGGCTGTTTTTATGTCAAATTGTGTAATGTTTAAACCATATTTATTGGTAATTGACAGTATCCATCTGATTAACCAGTATTGGACTACCGGGGCATATGTTTCAGTTAGAGAATAGTGAGTGAGATCTTTAAAACCCCTCGCAACCAATCTAGCTTTCAGTATATGAACGCTTTGGTTGTTGGGTTTTGTGGTGAAACACCACTTTGTATCTACCAACCTCACATTTCTCTCCTTTGGGACAACTTCTCAAGCGCCCATATCAGATAATGAATTCAGGTTGTCTGTAATGGCTTGTTGCCACTCTTCCTTAAAGGGGTTGTTTTCAACATCCTCCCATTTTTGAGGGATGTGGTCCACTATGTAGTTTTTATATCTTGATTTAAATAAATTTAAGATTACAGGAGTATCTATGATGTTATTATTATCTTGTGTATTTTCATTATTATTATTTATATTATTTATTTGTTTTATGTTTCTCGTTTCATCAAATCTGACATCGCAAGTGACGTGCAATTTGTCCATTAATGGGTCCCTTATGCAGTACCCACTGTTGGTATACCCTACAAAATTTCCTTTGTCGGATCTTTGGGTTAATTTTGGATGTTCAATGTTGGCTCTTTTTCTTTTATTTCTAGTGGCTTGTTGCTGACGGACCTCTATGGGGATGTGCCTGTGAGCGAGAGACCCAAAAACTCTCATGTCATTTTCCTTTTTATTCTTATTATTATTATTTGGATTATTTAGTCCGTATCTTGTGTTTTGTGCAGGACCATCTAATTTATCTTGGGGTTTTATACCCTCTTTATTTGATGGACATACTTTGGCTATGTGTCCTTTGCCATGACACTTAAAACATACTAAAATATTCGAACTTGGCAAAGTATTTTGATTTTGATTATTGTTATATTTTTTATTTTCATAAGTATTATTATTATTCTGAGACATTTCTGGTTGTTGATTATTATTATATATCATTTTCCCCTGATCTATGTTTTGACTGTGATTTTGATTTCTATTAGTGTTATTATATCTGTTGTAATTTCCTCCATATTGAAATCTTTGATTTTTATTATTGTGGTTGAAATTACGAAATTTATTATTATTATATCTTGACTTTTTCTCGTCATACAACCTATCTGACCTTTCGATCAACAAGGCGTGGAGTGTTTGAATTGTTTTTTGATCCTGGCTTAATGTATTAAACTCCAGCCTTGTCATGTCATAGTCCATATTTAATGATATCAGAAGTTGCTCTATTTCCTCCTGTTTGTCCAGAGGTTTACCACAGTCCCTTATTTTTTGAGCTGATCTCGAGAAAACGTCTAAATAGCTCCTCAAGTTACCGTCACTATTAAATTTTAACCTTTGAAAAGCCTGCTTCACGTTAATATATGTGACTTGCGTGCAGCTTTTGTATCTTTCGTCTAGTATTTTTAATATTTGGTTTATTGTTTTTAAGTTTTTGACTCTCTCAATTAATTCGTTATTAAGTACCTGATAGATTAGAGCTTTTCCCTTTTCTTGATTACGGAAATATGCCATTCGATTAGCTGGACTAGCATTGCCAGGGTCAGGGTTTAAAAAATTAATCAGCTCAAGTCCCAAAAATAGCACTTTGGTCTCAACATCGTGCATAATTGGATACAATCCTTCTGCATAGAGTGTTGAGACCATGGTGGTCCTCCAGGCATCATAATTCCTTCCATCGAATACCTTTTTTGTATCAAATCGTGACATTTTATTATTAAATTTGGAATATTTGGGAATTTAAATCCTACCTCAGAAACACAAGAACTTAAATCTGGAGGGTAATGCGGTCTCAACCGCACGATAATGCACAACACGGTCTCAACTGCTCGATAGGGAATGCAAATTAAATAAACTATAATATGACATTCAATAATTAATTAATATTTTAAAATAATTCTCACTAAATGTATGTTGCCGACAATGAGGTGATCTCTCCGCCGTTGTTTCTGTTTCTTGAGTGATCGATTTACTTGGACTTTATCGTTAAAAATGTTCAAAATCGAATTGATTAAAGCTTTAGGTCTGGTTTCAGAATGAAAATGATTCTGTTAAACACGTTAAAACATAAATTAATATTCAATGCAAAAATTATTCAACGAAAATTTGAAAGAGATTACTACTGAAAAGGAAATAATCTGTTAACCTTCATCTATTGAAAAATGTTTTATTGTATGTGAACAGGAAAAACTTTGTCACCAATGTTAATGATCATGAATATAGGTTTTCTTTTATCGGATTCGATGAAGCTCATCCAACAAAGATTTCCTGTTTCTGCAATTCTCGACCAACAAGATAAAGTTTGAAAGGATATTGAATCCACCTATCAAGTTTCAACTTTACTTGAAATATGGTCGAGAATATACACAAAAATATACCAAATTTTAACTTTATGTTACTGAAATTTTAATTTTTTTTAGTCATTTTGAGCAAAATCACACGAAACAATAATTAATTAATCTAAATTTTTTACTTATCTTATATTTCTTCTTTCACTTTAGTTGTTTTTTCGATGTTTCCCTGGTGTTTTCATGCCCAGTTGACACCAAACTTCAACGATTTTACTCAGCAACTTTTCGGATTTTCAATTTCTCTCATTTCGTTTTATTCTCCGGAACACAGCACAAACAATTCCCAACCGTTTTTGATTCTATGAACTGGTTTCCCAAACCACAGGATCCTTTTGTATTTGATCTGCTTTCTCCAAATTCTTGATTTTGACGTTTTAACAGGCACCTAAGAATTTACCGTTGTTTTCATTAATTTTCAATTTAATTATCAATTTACTCAAATTAAAACTTTTAACTTTTTCAGGATACTTACTTTAATCACTGAAACGAACTTTGTGTTCACAAATTTTACACTTTTCCTACCACTTTGCGTGGAGGTATCACACGGCGCTAAGCCTTTTCACTTTGTGTGAAACACAAACTTTTAACTTTTAATTAATTACATGATTAACACATTTTAATTACCACACTTCTTTTTCTGATCCTTAGCTCTGCCTACCATATTGAGGTGAGTTCTGATCACTTGATACGGAAAAGATAAGAACAAACTTCCATCTTAGAAAAGATTTATTATCGACGTTAGTACAACAACTGACAAGCGGAGAACATTCTCCGTTCAGCAGTGGCGGAAAGAATATTGTGTCGACAATCAGTGTCGCCGCATGTGAAACGAATAAATGTAATAGACATGTTACATACAGTGTTAGTCAGTATAAGGTTATGTGTTTGTGAGGGAGTGAGGGAATCGTACCCCAACAAATTTTTATTGTGAACGACAGTGTCGTACACGATTCGATAACGATAATGTGATACAATGACATCATTGATCAACTCAATGATGTCAGTAGAACAGACCTATCAAAATGTTACCAACTTACACAAACACAGACAACACGGACAAGTTTGTTACGAGAAATAACGAACAACATCATTTGGTTAATGGCGACGAACGTGAAAACCACGTTCTTTTATATTTGTCTCACTATATGGTAACAGAGCAAATACGGTCCTTGAAAATCAATTTATTTTATTATTTAAGTGAAGTTGTATATTTGTGTTTAAGAAGTGTTTGGTTGGGATAAGGGAGTGCTAAATAAAGAAGATACAGACGACCACCAAACAACGCAAACGCATGTCCACAATGGACATCACGGAACAAAGCAGACGTAAGTAATCAAACACAATAAATACAGTGAACTTTTATTACAAAACATATTCATAGAACTTATATATAAACAAGTGAGATAAATGTAATAAGCTAGACCAAACTCCGCATGCGCAACATATAAATCGACGTTGTATATTAACAAAACATTTGTTTCACAGATCCAGCAATGGGGAAGAAGAAACAGAAAACCACAGAACCATCAAACCTACAGCACAAAAATACAAATCCAGATGCAGATGCACACCCATCACCTCTACCTATTCCGGAACAGCCCAGGCAGCATCCATCACCACTCACACAAAACTTAACAACAACAACATCAAACCCACAACAAACCGCAATAAATCAAACAAACCCACCAGGATTAACATCAGAACCCAACAAACCCATACCAGTAACGAAATCAATTACAATAACTTTACCAACTACCTCGATACACACACTAACAAAACCGATCTCCCAATTGATGTACTCTTCAATAACATTTACAGATAACCAACAGGTATCAAGATACAGACCCATTACAATGGCATTACTAACAACATCTAATAGACCACACATAACCCAAGGGATATTACCTATTCCCAACCTCAATTTACACAACAAACATTTAAAAGTCCCCAACGCACTTACATCGAAATATCAATGGCAAGAGCTGAGAACAAAATCCAACAAGCCAAAATGTACAACGTAGCAGTATACCAACCTGCAGACGTACACATTTTTCTAAGCGTACTTCAATTTCAATTAACAGACCTGGAAAACCTACCTACAGACACCAACACACAATTTTATCAAAAAATATACGATATCAAAGAAGAACTTACAATACAAATTACTAAACTTAACAACAAATTCGAAGAACTACAAACTGCAAGAAAAATACAACAAACTGCTCAACAATATTTACAGACCAAACAATCCCCTGAAATTTACTGCGGAACAAACGTCACTAACTCACCAAGCAAACGCCAAAGAACAATATCACGAACATCCAGCGAGGAAATGCAAAGTCCTCGATCCACTGGACACTACCAATCAGGCTCAGAGGACGGATACAGACCCGCAACACCTCCAGGTAATAATCCAGATATTCCCATAATAACTCTTGAACAAACACTGATAAGAAAACGATCATTGAAATGGACTTACAAAGATGATCAAACACCACAAACACCAACTATAGAAACAAAAAAATCGAAAACAAGGAACACAACAGATGAAACAACACCACTTGACTTAACACCCATGAGAAGAAACACTAACACAGATACAAACATAATAATGCAAAGACGCGCCATAATAACCAATACACACATACAAACTCCAAATAAACAACCTACAAACACTATTTTAAATAAACTGACAGGAATAATAACGGAACAAACAATTGAGAACAACAACAAACAAGAATATCCAAACAACATACAGAACTCAACATTACAAAAGAACACACTTCACATACCAAAAGTTTGTGAAATACCCATTGGATCAAACACATTAACCCAATCATGTTTCCTTAAAACGTAAAAATACAAACTACCGAAATTTAACGGCAAACGTATATCATACCCAGATTTCATAACATCATTCATGAAATACATACACATACGAGAAGATATCATAAGGCCACAAAAATGCAAAATATTAGAAGACGCTATGCCTGACAACATCAAACAAAGACTAACAACATTAGGCCATAACGAACATGGCTACTTCAGAAGATTACAATATTTACATGATGAATTTGGTGACAAATCCAGACTACGATCAGAACTATGGCAAACCCTGAATAACATACCTTTAGCACAAAACACAAAAGAAGGTTTACGCACTGCATACGATAAAACATGCATGCTACTAGACACAATACATGATTTTGTACCAGAACTAACAGACGATCTCACCTTCCCAACATTACTAAGAATTTTTCTAAGAAATTCATACTCCAACAGGATAGACATATCTAAACCAATTAGAAGCAGTATACCAAGAAATCAAAACAAGAGACCTAACAGAAAAACCAGACATAACAAAAGAAGTATACAGAACACAAGAAACACAACAACAAAACAATACATACTACAGAGACAGAACATATAACAACCCTAATAGACGTCAGTACAATAAACCACAATACAACAAACCCAATAACAATAATAAAAATACAACAGAAACTCCAGTACAGTTTAAAAGCAGCCCTATTTTTCATACGAATACTGACCAAGGTAAACCTTCGCCAGAACAATATATAGATAACGACATAGATGATTTCTATGTTCCAGCATACCACTCAAAAACAGACCCGGATACCAGCATTCCAGAGCAACTCTACAGATTCCCGGCAGTACCAACAAAACAGAGATGTATGTTCTGCAAATGCCCACATTGGAGCTACCTCTGCTGTCACAAAAATTACAATACACTCGAAAACAGACGTACATACTTCAGACAGTACAATTTATGCCCTAAATGCGGAATCTTAGCAACAGCAGATCACTGTAACCAACCACAACGAAGATGCAGGTAGTTCCAGTGTCAACAAACCAGCGCACACCATTCAGCATTATGCCCTAGAATCACATACCCATTAATAAAATTTGAAGCAAACCACTATCTAGAAAAAGTCATAGAACTACAAACCAAATTTCCACCAACACCTCCAGAACCACGAAAACAGACACCATCCTATTACAGAGACTAATACAACGATACCCGAACAAACCATATCAACATCAACGCAAATCGAAGAAACAGTTCTCCAACCTCCAATACCAAGTGAATTTAACCTATTTACAATCCTTTCCACAAATAACAAATTTCTCACATTCTGCACAAACATACGTAACCCACAAATGCTACAAACCTATCCAATAAATGCATTCTTCGATTCAGGAAGCACTAAAACATACATATTAGAAAGTATTGCTATACAAACACTTCAACTACCAATTATAGGCACACATTCTCTAAAATTAAAAGGAATACAAAATCAAACAACACAAACATTCCATACAAACATCGTCACCTTTGAAATAGAACATACCACACAAAAATTCTGAAACATAATAGCCAGAACAGTAGAAAACATATCAAACAAACTAGATACTCAAAACATAACAGAAATCAAACAAATATACCCAAAATACAAAGACTTACCTTTTGCACAAACATTGAAAACAACATCAAAAATACATATATTACTCGGGAACGAATATGTGTGGCAATTCATTAAATCAATTACTCACATATCACCATCAATACAATTAATTGAAACAAACTTCGGATTTCACATAACCGGACAATTAACAGATAACGAACAACCAACCCAAAATGAACAAACATATTTTTCATCAGAACCAGACATAGAAAACCTATGGAAACTAGAAACAATAGGGATAACAACACCAAACCTAACAATAGAACAAGAAGAACAAAAAGCAATAGAACTATTTTACAAAAACATAGAACTAGTAAATGGCAGATACCAAGTTCGATGGCCATGGAAAGTATATCCACCCCCACTACCAGACAACTATTCTTTAGCATTTAGTAGACTTAAAAGCCAAATACCACATATGCGCACTTCACCCGATTTTTTCAAAAAATACGATGCATACTTTCAAGAACTATTCAAAAACAATATAATAGAAATAGTCGACAACAAACATTCAACAGAACCAGTCCACTACTTAGCACATCACGGATTAATAGACCCAATTAAACTTACACACCCGATCAGAATAGTCTTTGATGGATCAGCGAAAACTAAAAAAGCAAACCACTCAATGAACGACTGCATACATAAAGGACTAAAACTTCTCGCAGATCTAGTCAAACTATTTATAACATTCAGATTAAACCCAATCGGCATAAGTGCAGACATCAGAAAAGCATTTCTATAACTAGAACTAAACCCATCAGACTGAGATGTCACAAGATTTTTATGGCTCAAAGACCCAAATAAACCATTGACAAACAACAATCTTATAATCATCAGATTCAAAAGAGTACCCTTTGGAGTCATAGCATCACCATTCCTACTAGCAGCAACATTACTCTATCACTTCCAAACTACAAACCCACAATTCTACAACATATTAACAAACAACTTTTACATAGACAATCTAATTACATCAGTACCAACACACGAACAAGCAATAAAATTATATAACGCATCAAACAAAATATTTTATGACATCTCTATGGAACTAGCACAATGGGCAACAAATGATGAAAATTTATGATAATTATTTACTGCAAAAAATGCAATTCAAAATCCCCCTGTTAAGATATTAGGAATTCAATGGGATTACATTAATGACATACTTTACTTACAACCCAAGATTAAAACACCAGACCAACATACCAAAAGAACTTTCGTCAGTAATTTCTCAGCAATATTCGATCCATTAGGTTGGTTCGCACCATTACTGGTTCCAGCAAAAGCTTTTGTACGAACCTTATGGAACCACAAACAAGAATGGGACACACCATTACCAACTTCTTTAATCCCAATAGCAGAAAACATTATAACAGAAATAAGCAAATGTAACGACATATGTTTCCAAAGAAAGTTTTTTCAAAAACCATTTGTACCAAAACAAGCAGAAATTCACATATTTGTAGATGCCTCTGCAATAGCATACTCCGCAGTACCATATTTATGATACAAAACAGACAATATACACACATTAAGATTCTTAATAGGCAAATGCAGACTAACCCCAGTGAAAACACATACAATACCGAAATTAAAATTAATAGCTGCATTACTAGGAGCAAGATTAATAAAATTTCTTAGAGAAACATTACACATAGCACATGACAAACAATCTTTTCTATGGTCTGACAGCAAATGCGTACTCATATGGCTTACACAAAGAAAAATTCTACCCCCATTTACACAAAACAGAGTCAAAGAAATAATAACAATTCCAAACATCACATACCAATATGTACCAACTAAAGAAAACCCAGCGGATATAGGTTCAAGAGGAGCAAACCTAACTTCCTTAACACAATTAAAATGGTTCACTGGACCAGAATGGCTAACTCAAGAAAGAACAGAATGGCCACAAACAGATCTACACACACTAAAAGACGAAAACTCAGAAATACAAACAGAAGAACAGCATGAACAAACCTTTTGCACCATAGCAGAATCCTTACACGACTACACCCAACCATATATTAACGAAACAATACTAAACAATACATACAACGACCATACATACACACGTAAACACAGACAAACACAATCCAAAAAATACAAAATTCCATATTATGAACAAATACCACAGATAAACAGTGACAACACAAACTTTGACATAGACCATGAAGAAATAATCAACAACACACCTCAACCACAATATTCACACCCACAATTAAACAACGAAGAAATGATAGATCATGAAGAAATAATTACAAACTCCACTTCCTCAAATACACACACACCCACAACCTATATATATGGAAACAATTTAACACCATTCAATTTAGATATTACTAAATTCTCCTCACTACAAAAACTAATTAAAACCTTCCAAATTACGATAAAAGCATTGAAACAATTTAGACAAAAAATAACCCAAAAGAAACCTTACACAATACCATACCTTCACACAAACTACCAATTCTTTCAAATATTAACCATTTTTATCAAGGCAGAGCAAAAGAAATATTGCAAACTCATCTTTCAACAATTACAACAAACAAACCCACCCCCATACGCAATATTGAAAAAATTCCATATAAAACTAGATAACGATGATATGCTCAGATTACATGATTACCTACCACTACATACATTACACACACGAACCTATTCCCCATACCTCTTACCCCCAAAACTCATACTTAACTAAATTAATTATACTATACATACACAAAAAAGGCTACCATAGTGGAACCAGATACACAGTCGCAAAATTCAGAAAAAACTTTTTCACTCCAACCATCAATAAACTAGTCATCTCTACAATTCGAAAAAATTGTTATAAATGTAAAATCCATTCGAATAAACCCTACAAACAACCACCTTTTTCAACCATACCAGACTTCAGACTCAACAAAAATGATCACCCATTTACACATACTGGTGTCGATATATTCGGCCCATTCTATACATACAATAAAATAAAACAAACAAACAACCACAACAGATCTCACCATCAACAACACCATCAAAAAGATGGATTCTTATATTCACATGTCTCACCATACGAGCAGTATATCTAATACCCATTACATCCTTTACAAACAGAGGAAATATGGTGCGCATTTCACTCATTTTTTGCAGACAGAGGAACACCAAAACTAATACTGTCAGGTAACGCAGCACAATTCAGAGTCATCAACACAAATATAACAAACTTCTGGAACAACATAACAAATAACAATAAAGTACAAAATTACCTCTACAAAAATCACTTACAATGGAAATTTATACCAGCCAAAGCCCCATGGTATGGAGGCACTTAGGAACGCCTAATAGGCATTATCAAATAATCTTACTATAAGACAGTAGGACACCACCAAATACACACATTTCACATTACTATCAAACAATTACAAATTATGATAAACGAAAGACCTTTATGCCCAGAATCAGAAACATCAACATATTCATACCTTACACCAGCCAACTTTCTTCACGCAAACTTCCAACATACAATACTACAATCAGACAAACCAGATGTTAACCACACATCAACAGAAAAACATCTACAACACATATGGAAAATGGACCAAACATACCTAAAAAACCTATGGATACAATGGAAACAAAACTACCTCACCCATCTTAGGGACAAACAACCACAATCGATACCAAACAATTATCGCACAAATGACGATACACCAAAAATTGGAGACCTAGTACACGTCATTGACGTTGCATCTACACCTAACAAACCACAACTCGCAGTAATTAAAGAATTACATAAATCATCAGACCAGATTATAAGATCAGCTTCCATTATGTTTCCAAATGGAACACTCACCACCAGACCCCTTAAATACCTCGCACCATTAGAATTAAATTCAATAGACGCCCTAAAACACAAACCTATAAGAATAGTGGCACAAAGAACATAACATCTACGAATTATCATAAATAATTTGTAGCCCAAACCGTCTTTAGGAGAATCTACTTTGGGTAAACTTTAAACGAAACAAACTAAGTTTGCAACCAGAGGACCCACTGTGAAACCAATATAAAGATTGGAGAAGCAGGTGACATGTAACAAACCAACAAATATAAACACTAGCTAACCATCTTTTATCCTCACAGAAGGAAAAATGATGCAGTTGACGTGTTTATTAACAAACAATTAATATATGAAAATAATACATTTTATTCTTTTTACAGAATCGCAAATATACCCGAATGCAAAAGACAAACCAGAATAAAATAAAATCATGAACACGAAACCGAACAAAAATCACCATACAAGAAACTAACTGTGATTATAGACCTTCAAACAAGAAACTAACTGTGATAATAGACCATCAAACAACAGGTGAAGAAAGCAGATCTCAACATTTACCAATATATTAAATAAATTTAACAAATAAATGTTCATTAAAGTCAAATTAAACCTTTGCTCAAACGATGTGATAACAAACGTTCCTAAGTATTATATACATATTATTGTTTGTATAATTATTAAATATTGTTATTTTTGTACATGTAATAAACAATTTCATAATTTGTACATTTTATTATTTATTTCTTACTATATCAATAAACAATTCACAAACAACAAACATATTAACCATCACACAACAAACCTACTAATACAACAAACAAACAAAAAAAAAATAAATCAAACAAACAGAGAAACAATCCCCCAACGACTTCTACATGGAAGGGAGACTGGGAAAGACTGTGACCTTCTCCCCCCCCCCTGAGTATCGTGAACGATGGTGTCGTACATGATTCGATAACGATAATGTGATACAATATCATTATCTCAATGACGTCATTGATCAACTCAATGATGTCAGTAGAACAGACCTATTAAAACGTTACCAACTTACACAAACACAGACAACACGGACAAGTTCGTTACGAGAAATAACGAACAACGTCATTTGGTCAATGGCTTTGACTATATACATACTGGACTGTTAATACTGATAAAAAGTTGTGTTCAAAACAAACAAGCGTATCCCTGTTCAAAATGTTAGTTCATTATCAAATTTGTTAATACTTATTGTCTTTTCCTTTGACTAGGTCTCTTCTTACCACAATTATTGCTTTTAATTACGAATTAAATCGGTAATGTTGTAGTTTTATAAAACTCAGAAGTTCAATAATTTCAGTTAAATCAATTTAAAATTTGATTTATTGATGCATAGCTCTTATTGGTGGATATGCCTAAATTTATGCCAACAATTTTTTCAATCTTTAAATTCCCATTTTCTTTAATTATACCTTATAATTTTTCAATTTTCAAATATAAATAACCTAGAACGTTTTCCAAATGGTTGGGAAAATTTTGAGCCTACCAGTAAACTAACATTTTGAACGGGGATACGGGTGTCTGACTCAACTTCACCGGTTGTTCATTAAACTCTTTGTTATTCTTATCAGTATTAGCAGTCCAGTACGTATATAGTCAAAGGTTAATGGCGACGAACGTGAAAACCACGTTCTTTTATATTTGTCTCACTACAATTTTTTCTAATTTCCACATCCAAGCCAAGCACGGTGAACCAGATATTAGTGTTTATAACTGCGAATTACCTGACAATCGCCATCCCATTTTTCACCTCTTGCTTACATACAGCTTCTACCAATCTGATTGTGCATCCAGCTGACGTAAGTGCAGCCTTATATGTGTCCTGAAAATGAATATATTTCGCTAATTTTCGAAATTCGAAGAGTCATTTATGCTAGGTAGAATAAGAAACTGAATTAAGAGAGATGCATTTAATTATCTGGCATCTATTTATATTTATTAATTCAACCGAATCATTGACTTTTTAAGTACTTTACAAACGTAGATGGAATCGTAACGAGAGCTGATGTCTTCCAGTTCTGTTTCGTTTTTATCTTCACATTCTTGTAACAATGAAATTATGTCAGATGTGTGGAGGGTCGATAATTGTTTTTGTGTGGCGGTGCTTGATGGTAGCCTTTGGCACTGATCTAGTAAATTCAGTTCTTGGCACCTATGTGATGAGAAATAATTTATCTTTAATCATAAATAAAACGAATATTATGACGTATTAGATCCATTGATTTTTGTGTCGTAAATGAATTATCAACTGTTTGTTTTCTTTTTGTATCTATATAGGTACCCAATACTTATACAATATATTTGCAAACTTCGTAAACAAAATTGTAATTGAAACTTACCGTTTTATAATTTCTGAATATCTTTCCGGCTTTTCGGGATAGTTTGAATCCCATGCACAGTGGTGTTTTATCATTTCATCATCGTAAATCACTCCTGTTGAGTTTGTTTCAAGCAATGTATCACCGTAAGAAGTCATACTGGAAATTTTCATTTTATTTAGAATTATATTTCTATCTGTATTATACATTTGTATTACTCTTAGGTCTTTAATGCAAAATAGTACCAACCTTTTTCTTCGGGTTTGTTGATTTATCGTTCGACGAATGAATACGTATATAAATACCTGTTTCCACTTAACTAATCGAAGATAGACCAAAGTTTGAAAATGTCGATTAAGTGCTGTATATTTTATAATACATTATAATTATGTATATAGGTACAGTCTGGTAGTAGTAGCTCTTATCAAATTATATGCTTCATTATATCATATATGTACGAAGCAAAGTCGTTGTTCATGATATGATATCTTTTATCAACTAATTTGAAGTGGAGTGGTGTGAATGCGTGTGCCGTGTATGAGATATGGTACAAGGCTGGTATGGCCATTAGCCACTCGTTTTTGGTTTCGTGACCTTTACTGGGCAGAGGGTATTATGAAAGCATCTTTTACTGATTTTAAAGTTTCTGTTTCCGTATACTGAAGAAATTCTAATATTACATATTAAAAGTAAAAAACCGTTAATGATATCACTTCCTGACATAATTGGTTTCATATATTTGTTTACTTCTTGAGGTCATACATGAAAATTTTTTTCTTTGCCGTAGAGGGCAAAACGATTTCGAATTTTGGAGTGAAGCGCTTAGAATCATTGTAATTTAGGTTTACTAATTTCACAATATTATAAGTAGGTATGTATATATTTTTTGAAATCTGATTCTCTGTGTTACATAATTTAGCTATTAATGCGAGTCTCCACTCCCCATGGTGTCGTAAAAGTTATACTGTGTTACAAGTATATGTATGGAACTTGTGAATGAAGCGCATTTTTATTGTTTGGTGATGGTGGCCATTGAACGCAGTAATAGACCATAATGGTGCAGTAATGGAACGCTTTCTGATTTTTACCACGCTCTTGAAAATTCAGTTGACCTGAAACTTCGCACCCTTGTTTATACTTGATGACAATGCAAGTGTGCAAAAGCTTCAAATTGATTAAACCATGTGAATTGAGCCAAAATTTGATAATAAATTTCAGGCCTATCGATTAAAAAATGTGACCTGTATGCAGTTTGATACAAAAATGCATATGAACTAACCTATCTGATGGACCATGCCCCCGATCCTAACAAAAACACTAGGGTTCTTCATAAAGCAAATTTGAATAATTGTTTAAAATTTCGAAACCACCCGATCAAAATTACGTCTGCAAATGGACTCAACTCAAAAGGGGGTATATTTAAAAAACATAAATTATCAAAAATAGTGCCAAAATGCTCAGGAGGTCATGAAACATAAAACGTACCCACTCATACCCCTGTGTGAGAATACTCCAATAATTTTAATAAGTAGATTTTTTTTTTTTAAAGGAAAAGAAGGAAGTGTAGTCATCAGTTACATTTTTACATTTATGTTGTTGAACTCGTAACTCATAATCAAAATAATGGAAGCTTTTAATAATGCCATTTAAAATGACTAGATACGGACTAAAGAATATTAAAAAGAGAAGAAATAATTATTAATCTCCAGATAGCCACAAAATGGAAAGTGAAGGTTATCTTCAGCCTTTAAAATCCCATCTATATGTTGAGACTGGCCTGGAAATGAGAAAATTTTCAAAATTTGATGTGGTTAAAAACCTATATTTCCGGAATCACCAGAGGTTGTCCAGGGTTGCCCTTTGAATATTATGTTCATCTCATAGGTATGTAACATTGTACATGGAAGAAATGAAGTATTAACCAACTTCGTTAAATAAATATAAGAAAATCTGAAAATAACTTGAAAATCCATTTTTGCTTTACATAATTGGTCTAGATTGGACAAAATCCATTTCTAAACTTTGTTCCATACTATCATAGACAATAATCACAGTAGAATATACGTACGAATTGGATTTAGGATACAGATATTCCTGGGCCTGGAATGACAAACTTAGTAAGAACTTTCACAGAACTGGATTTGAGAAAAGTTTCATTTTTTATAATTTGTAATTTCCAGATACATTTCACCTGATTGAGACAATTGTGGAAGATCCTAATTTTCACACTACACTTATCTGACTAATTATGTGGAACAAATTATTCGATTGTAATGAGAATCTCCACAACATTGTATTTTCATCTAAAATTCAGGTGTGAAATTTAGCATTAGTTTTTCTAGATTTTCTTTCACACTACATTTGTGGTTTTCTTGCTTTATAATACTTGGTGGTAACCAAATTAGATATTTTCCAATTGTGTACCTGGAAAAATTCTTTAATCATGCTCATATATATGAGTAGTAAGTGGGCACCTTGAGGACAATTTCTTTACCATTGGCAGGAGGCTCCGTTTGATGGTAAAAGTCCATCAAATTTCGCCTCTTCAAGGCGGGTAAATGTTGTTGTTACTGTCGATAGTTGGCGTTGAAATTTTTTTCAATTATTGGAGAATTTTTTCGTTGTTGCTGGTAAGATGAAAAATTTTTTTGGTTTATGGTAGAACATTTCTTTTTGTAAAAATTTTTTCATACATGTTGAAAATTTTATAAAACTTTTTCAAATTTTTTCCGAGTGTCTGAGAATTTTTTCATCATCGTGAGTAAGATTAGAAATATTTTCCAGTTGATGAAAAATTTTTTGGGGAAAATTTATTTGTAGATGTTGAAAATTTTGTACAACTTTTCCAAATTTTTCCATACACGTGCAGGTATGTTTAGAGTGGGGGAAGTTGAAAAAGATATATATAGAGGTAAAGTTGGTCCAGATTTTCTGTGGTGACATACGCAAGCTCTGGTGAACACCTCTGTGCTGTAGCACTCCAAATGTATACTGATTTTATTGCGATGGCTTGTAATATTTTGGCACTTTGTTAACCAGTGTGTAGGTAAAGGTAGATACGAGTCATGTAAGTTGAAGGATTTGAAACTGAACCGCCAGTACAAACTGTTTAGTTTCCAAGCCATCGATATGTGATTTGGGTATGCATTGGCAGCTCATTTGCAGCCTCTAATGTGAAGGGTGAATTTACCACCTTCCTTCCCATGCGTGTGGTAAACCAATTACCAGATCAACAGTCTCTCAATCATTTTGTAAAACAGGTGGGTGGGTTTTGCATTTATGGTCATCCTTCCTGTATAGGATACATTAATTTGGAATTTTTTAATCATGTGGGTGGGGACAAAAATTTTATAAAACATTTTAACGCCAAGATACAGTTGAGTTGGATGGAGTTCCTAAAATTTCAGGACTTGAAATTGACTTGTTGGTGTGAAATTATGAATATCCAAGCCATCGATAAGCCATTGGGTTGATCCTTGTTGGCAATTTTGAATAGTTAGGACAGTGAGTTCAATATTTTGTTCTCAACAAGCATTAGTAAAATGTTGCTAGATGCCACTGACATTAATTTGCTTGTGGCTGGTGTGAATTGTGTCCATGTTGTGGATGTATCAGCTAACTGTTACACAAACATCAAATTCTTCAACAAGTGACAGCCTAAAGCCGCCAATGATAGGGATTGGTGTTGTTTAAAATGATGTTTTAAATTGTCCGACAATATGGTAGATAGTTTGGGTTGCACAAAATGTATGGTGTACAGCACCTGTTATTGCAAATGCCATTTGTATATTCGAAAAATCCTGTAACAATATTTTCTGGAAACCTGCAAAATAAAAGATTTTAAGACAAACCATTTTTACAAAATTAATAAAATTACTTCCATCAATACATGGTATGGTGGAACGCTGCTCACAAATTTAATTTCCCCTGAAGAAAAAATAGAATTCAAGGTTTTCCTCCTACAAATCATCTACCAAATTTCAACAAATGACCAACAGTCTTTGTTGGAATTCTTCGAAGAGGTTAAAGGACTGTATGTATATGGTGTACACGTCAATGATATTGTTGATTTGGAGTTTGTTAAAGAACTGAAATTATCATACCACAACCATCGCACCATCCACTCACTCACCAATACAGTGTTAGTCATTGTCATTCTGATCTTTTCAGAAGAGGTAAAAAATAAAAATAAGAATTAATTTTGGAAAAGTTTTACAAAATTTTTTATATTTTCAAATTATAATTTACAACACACCAACATCTGTACTGTGTTAGTCATTGTCATCTATGAATTTTCAGAAGTGGAAATAAATAAAAAATAGAAATAATTTTGGAAAAGTTTTATGAAATTTTTGGTATTTTCAAACTATAATTTACAACATCCCAACATCCACACAGTGTTACTCATCATCATCTTGGTATTTTTGGAATTGGGAAAAAATAAAAAACAGAAATAATTTCGGAAAAGTTTTGCAAATTTTTGGTATCGAGCAATAAATTTCTACACAGGATGATGGTGAGAACAACAATGTAATTATACAATAGCTGTCCACAGATAATTTCAACCCTATCAACCGGCTGATGATGATGATGACAACCAGTAGCAGGCGTGTTGATAATAATGTATGTGAGTGTGTGAGTGATTGAGAAGGTGAAACAGATTGCCAGTTGGTACGATATTTAATCAATACAGAGTGTGTGTGCTGGAAGACTGACAGAAGGTAAAATTATAAGAAAATGGCAAAGTACAATATTTATAGTAAGGTAGAATATGTTAAAACAATCATACA
The DNA here is from genome assembly GCA_011428145.1 of Ericerus pela. Lineage (NCBI taxonomy): Eukaryota > Metazoa > Arthropoda > Insecta > Hemiptera > Coccidae > Ericerus > Ericerus pela. The sequence continues at coordinate 513,496 of WOFM01000486.1, forward strand.
GGTATTTGCACATTTGCCATTCTCGATCCTGATTGGTTCCTTAATGGGTGATGTTCTTATTATAAATATTTCTGTTCTCCACATTTTCGTTCTGTGCTATTTTTGCAATGGTGAAATCTCTGTTGGACAACCCTCTGAAAATACCACACCCTACTCTCTATCAACACGATTTTACAAATATATTTGTGCACTTTCATTCCTTCATTTTCCATTCATTCTTCATTTCATAACATACTGGCTACCTGTTTACCTGCTTACCTGCCTACCTTCTTGCCAGCCTACAAGACTGACACGTGACATTCACTCTTTAATATTTTTGATTATACGTTAAATCCTCATATTTCAACTAATTTTCTTGAAATTTTTTGCAAATACCATTTTAGAAAAAAGTCTACAATTACCGATAATTTTTTTCACCACTCTGAAAATTTTAAAATATTTTTCCACATTTCCAACCTGTATTTGAAATTTTTTCTGAATTTCCATCAACCAATAAAAAAATAGTATTTATAAAAGTGCAGTTGTGATCTGACTGTCTTGCTATTTAGATGCAATTGTATTTCTGAAAATATTGGAATATTTTTCCACATTTTCTTGTCTGTGAAAAAGTATATATACAGGTGCAGTTTGGATTTGACTTCAGTTGCAATCTGACTGTCACACTGTATGGATTCAATTTTTCTATTCTCTCTCTGCTATACACAGATATTTCTGTATTTTTCACCAATTATGAAAATAATTATGACTTTCAAAACTAGCGCCAATTTCCACAATCACCATGAAACTGTTTCACTGATACTCAATTCTATAGTTCCTGACAATCATGTCAAAAAGCAAAAGGTTATTACAGCTGTAATGCCACTTGAAGAAAAGGAAAAGAAAAAGAAGAATGCTAAACCCACACCACTCAACGACATTCAAATAGAGTTTATGGGATCACATCTAATCCAACCTATTTGTTTGAATACTCATCATCCTCATCTTCCCTCTAAAAATTAGGAACCTGAACCAAAACCCAAACTCAAAATTGATCTTTTCAAATATAACACCAACCAAGATTTCAGTGCTAGCAACTTAGAAAATGCTAAAAATAATATTTTGACCACTTTAGAAAAAATTCATACAATCAAACCTGCCCCTGTATCACTACCTAAACCATCCATCCTGTCATAAGCATTAACTGATATTTCACTCGATTCACCATCATTTAAAAATGGCTCTTCTCAGGGCTGACCTCTTGCATCACTTACTGATGTTCAAATGAATGAGTTACTCAAATAGTTGCCTGTGTCTTCTGACAAAATTTACCTCAGATTCTGGCATCATTAGCTCTAAGCAAAACTTTAGTGAAGGAACTATTAGCCAAATTGGAATTGTCCGAGGACAGTTCTGATGCATGTGTAAATGGACCTAAACCTAATTTTAGTAGTAGCAATAATATTAAGGTTAATTTAGTGAAGGAACTGTTGGCTGAAATGGAATTGTCCAAGGACAGTTCTGATGAAGGCAAAAACAGACTTTCACCTAATTTTAATAATATTATTAAGGACCAAAAATATTTAGCATTAAGTCTATTCCACACAAGAGCTACATCGCCTCTACCTAGTTTTAGATGCATACCTACATTAAACCCTGTAAATATGAAAACTCCTGTGGATCCTCCTTCCCAAATGCCTGTATTGATCCCCAATAATTGTGTGAAGGTTGTTGTGAGGAATATTTTCCCTGATAAGGATGTTGTATTATATGCTGAACACTTTTTTAATAAATTATGTGCGTTTTTTGTAACATTCATAATACAATATTCATACAGAAATTCTTTGACCATGGGCATAGGCAGGATTTTAGGGGGAAGCTCATATAAATATTCCCCACAAAACAAAGTGGACAGGGTTAATTTTGGATTTTTCTTTGTAAACTTTTTTTTTTAATTCAGGGGGCTTGTGCCTTCCTTTCCCCCTGGCTTTGCCCATGTCTCTGACAATTAATTTTTAACGTATGTAATTTAAGACAAAATTCTGTCGAATGATTCTTTTTTGTTTTCATTTTATTTATTTATTTTTTAGATTTTTAATGGTGGATTGCTGTACTAAAGTTTTTTTCTCAGTAAACTGTATAATTTTTCATCATATTTGTAACGGCCAAAAGAGGTGGTTTAGTACTGGAAACTAACCTCTTTTGGGGCGATTACACTTCCTTCGATATACAATAATATTCACAGGAATATTATAGTATTCGAGAATTATTTTAACTAATTGAATTTTATTATCCACAACTATTGTGGACCTTAACTAAATGAAAGACTTTAATTAAATTGAAACACACAATAAATTTTATCACTTTACTTTTAAAACACAATATTAAATTTACAAGTATTCATTCACAGTCTAAGACTGGAAGAATATTGCAGGTACAGTATACGACTGACCAGTTTATTTACAATAAAATATATTACACTATTACGCAGTGTCAAGAGTACAATTACAATTCTATACAATACAATTATTTTAATGAAAACCAGAGTTTATATACCTGTCAAGGTATATGGTTTTCTATGGCATTGTGAGTAGAGTAGGGATTTGCTGATTTAGGTATTTAATTATTTCTAGAATATTCGGGTACCAGAATGTTCAGGTACTCGAATATTCCGTTAGAAAACGTGTAGTGGTTGTTGGCAGGAAGTAACAGTACTTTCGCCAGTTGACAGTACATATTAGGGAAAGAATTTGCTTAGTAAGAAAAACGTATTTTTCTGTGAACGAAATATGTACGTCTATATTAAAATATGACGAACATATTCGTTACAATATTTTCATTCCCAAAAAATTATTGTTGATTTAACTGAAAAAATTGGAACTTGGTTCATTAATGTATGCTTTATAATACTAGTATGCAAAGATTCAAATTGATTGAACCAAGGTGAGTGAGCCAAAATTTGATTAAAAATGTCTATGAAATAATATAGGTACATAAACATCAGCTACTTGCTCCAAGTGATGCAGGCAATACCAGAACTGATTATTCCACTTGCTAAGAGTAGTTAGCTTCTTTTTAAGAATAGAAAATACCTCCATATTAGATTAAATCTCTCACTGTCACTTGTGCTTATAAATATACAATTGCACATGGTCGAGATATTTTTAACAATTGTTTTTGGGTAAATTTCTTTGTTGTCATAGAGGATTTAGTATGTGATTTCATAATTCTCAAATTTTTATTCAATAGAGAGCTTTGCCCTCTAAACCCCTTCTTTTTTAACTCATCTCACCTAATCACCCACAATACAAAAAACATAATAATAAAAGCAATTTATCACCTCTAACCACTCACTTTAAAAAAAAATTTATCAAGAAATTTGAAAAAAATTGTATCTTGTCTAGAAATCAAATCCAACACCTCCCACACAGCAAGCACACACTACAACTACATGCAGTAGCAGTTGATGCAAGATAAAAAATCATTTATGATATACTATTTTGGTGATCTCTCTCTTGCTCCTGCTCCCTCTCCTCTCTCCCTCCTTCTCTTCATCACACTCTCTGCCTTTGTCCCTCAAAGAAGTTAAATAACAATTTTTTTATCTATAAACTATATATCTCATTTTTCTCGCAATACAGTAGTCAGTCGATATAATTGGTAGATACATATTGATTTTGAACTTTGAAACTTTTTCAGCCCCATATCTCAAAAGGGAGCAATATGGATCCATGAAATTCTGAGGGTATATTTATGTCGAGTACAATACTTTTTGTGAAAAAATTCTTAAAAACTTTTTGGTCATGAAGGGGGTCAAAGTAGACAACTTTGCTCCCAAGGGAGATACAGACCTTAGACTTGGCTTAAAACCTTCTTTGAGACAACACAAATAGCCCTGAAATTTTAGTCAAATCACTTGAGCAGTTCTGAAAAGATGGGCATACGTCATAGACATTATATATAATGAACCTGCCTTACTGATAAGAAACGTGTCACATTTTTATTTCTAAATTGATATTTCTTGGGGAAAAAATTTGTTTTTTATATCAGTTTTAGGTGGTGTTTGATTAATGAAATACTGTCTTGCTGTTTTAGGTTACTTGTATTTTCAAATTTTACCAATATTTTTCATCTTCTGTTATCATGTGTCTGAATAATGAAACCAAACACTGTGAAGGTAAATTAATACACCGGGTCAGCACCAGGTTAATATCAGGTTACCTCTAACAACACAATGGTGTTAAGAAAATGTTGAAGAATGCTCAAATATAAATGTTAAAATCTAACTACCTAATTGTTGATTATAGTGATCTCTTACCTGATATCAGCCTGAACAAAACACTCTACCCTCGCCTTGGTTTCCTATACTTATTTAACTAGCAAGAGTAAGATTTGCTGTCCTGTGTTACCAAATATTCTTACCCTCATATAAAAAAAAATAAAATAATGCCAAATTGATAACCTTCGGTGTTTTTATGGCATAAAAAGAATATCATGGTTGATACTGAGGGTAACACCATTGTTGAAAATGTTAATTTTTGTGGCTAATAGAACAGACCAAATACTGGCTTATATTCACAGAGCATTAAATATAAAAAAAACGCCTGTGAAACAAAAAACAGCACACTTGCATGATTAAAATATCCACTATTCCTAAGGTACCTACCAAAAATTTTCAATCTAATTTTTATCTGCGAAATTAGCGTTGATTGTGATTTCTAAATTAATAATTATTTTTATGCATTCATTAAATTAAATTATTTGAAAAAATAATTTTGAATTATTGCCCATAGATTCAAATGAGGGGCAAGGAAATTCAAATTTGGTACCGAGGGATTGGGACAAGTAGCTTCGAAAAAAGAACCTTTTTTGTTGCAGCGTTTAGATGAAAATAATTTTTCATATTTCTATGCTGTAGAAATTTGAAAAATTCCAACACCACCTCCACCACCACCACCAACAACAGTAAACGCCGTACAATTCCGAATAATTCTCATTTCTGGTGAGTGTGTCGACCAGCGTATTGTTTTTGAAAATGCCAGCACATTGCCGAGATTATCTTGCACAAATTTTTCATCTTTCATTATTAATTGGCTACAATTGCTAATCGAGAAAAACAAATTGTTGAAAAAATGTAAAATCTGTGTGAACAGTTTTTTTTCCCCTCAATAGATTTTATTTAATCAATTTGAAGGATGAAATTTTTCATTTTTTTCCTTGTAAATTAAAGCAACAATGATCAAACAGGTTTGTTGATTAAATATAATATGCTTACCTTAAGTTCCTGTGTCATTCTTTTTGTACATCCATATTTTTCATCCAAGTTGCATAACTTGCTTCCAATTTGTTATTAACTGAAATTCAAAAATAATTGTTTAGCCCTCAAATATCTTTTTGATAAAATCAAAACCCTGCACTTTAAAGATTAGTGTATGACATGTTTCCAAATTTTAAAATGAATATTTCTGAAAGTGACTGAACAGCAGTGTGTTTTGCGATTACAATCGTTGAATATCTGTTTTCAGCTGCTAGTGGGAATATGTAAATTATATTATGGACAAAAAGTTTTTTATTTCTGCCCCATTTATGTTACATCGGTTCTATATTTCGCATTGTAAGTATAGTTTTTTTATCTATGTGTAAGCTGAATTGTTGCACCGTACTTGAAGTTATTCCTAATCTTTTTTACTGACTGCGTTAGAAAGAGGTATTGTGTTTGACCCCTTTTCTGGCAATCTAAATAAATTTTGTGCCAATCTAGAACATTCAATATTCATCTTAAAAATACGAATGATGATTTAAAAAATTGGTATTTTTATGGTGAGTAATACTGGCCAAAGAAATCCGAAAAATTTCCCATAGAAAACCCAAAAATTAGATTCAAAATTTTGGAATTTTTTTCATCAAAAAAGTAAGATGATCAATCACAAGTCCTGATTCCAAATAAAATGGAATAACGCATCCTGATTGGATCACCCAAAAGTGCCTGGGATACAGTATTTCCTGTGGTTATGCTTCGAGGATATAATTATATGATGCAGATGATATAATAGTGGTTTTGGTATCAGATCTATAGATAGTGCTACCAATAATACGTGTTTTGTTTTCTAAAAACCTGATTGGAAGAAAAAATTGCTGCGTGCATTTGCTTATAAACACTGGCATACAAATTACCGCATTCTGGAAAATCTGATTATTCTGATTTGTTGATGTCGATTGATATGGGGTAATTTGTACTCCAGTGTACACATGCTCCATGTAGATGTTAACAACAGTCGATCCCATTGTAAAACAGCAGCATGTCGTCTCCATAATATATATATATATATCCTCGATGTGGTTATATAAATATTTCAGATAAGACAACACCATTCTCTCAGTATTATATTAGCTTTGCTTAGTTATGCACATAAAAATATTCCACCAACAAAATTTTGAGTTTTCACATTTTATTGTGTGATACATCACCAAGTATGTTTTTTAAGTTGCTGAGTCCAAATTTGGTGTTCATTTCTCCATTTGACGCATTATTCAGCCACCAATGGGTACCAAAAGGGGGTTAATTTTGAGTTTTTACATTGTAATGTGTGATACATCACCGAATATGTTTTTTGAGGTGCTGAGACTGAATTTGACATTCATTATTCCATTTGAAACATTCCTCAACACCCAATGGGCCCCAAAAGGGTGTCAATTTTGAGTTTCCACATTTTATCGTGTGATACATAACTAAATATGTTTTTGAGGCGCTGAGTCCAAATTTGCCTTTCATTATTCTATTTGACCCATTCCCCAACCTCCAGTGTGTCCCAAAAGAGGTCAGTTTTGAGTTTTCACATTTTTTTGTATGATACATTATCAAATATGTTTTTTGAGGCGCTGAGTCCAAATTTGGTGTTCATTTTTCTATTTGACTCATTATTCAACTTCCAGTGGATCCCAACACATTTTATTGTGTGATACATCACCTTTGTCTGAATTTGGTGTTCTTTTCTTCATTTGACCCATTCTTCATCCACCAATGGGCCCAAAAAGAGGGTTAATGTTGAGTTTTCATATTTTAATGTATGATACATCACAAAATATGTTTTTTGAAGTGCTGAGTCCAAATTTGGTGTTCATTTTTGCATTCAACCCACACTTCAACTGCCACTAGCCCCTAAAAGGGTCTCAACTTTGAGTTTCCACATTTTATTGTTTGATACATCATAGCATACATTTTTTTGATATGTCTTTTTGTTAAATCATTATTACTATTACTATTAATATAGTTCAATATAGTTGATCTAACAGTCGTTAAAATCAATTTTAAATTTGAGTTTGTTTTCCTTGCATCTGATCTGAATTTGGTTGTTGACCAATAAATAAATTTGAATTGTCATGATTGAAAAAAAAACAATAGACTGAAAATTAACTTCAATTTTACTCAAATATTACAATATCACAAGTATCTGTCACTTCTAGAGTAAATTATTTTTATTATTGTGAAAAACTACTAACGACTTTCATTTTGCACTTCATAAAAAATTATTCAAATAATTAAATTTTTGAAAGAAAAGAAACCAACTGCATGTAAGGACATTAAACATAATAGAACTAAATGTTGAAAACAAATTTTCCAGATTTTATAATAGTATAACGCAGTTGCTGGCAAAAATACCTGTTGATATTAATATGAAAATAAATACTATTTGGTTCTCACTAATTAAATTGTTCAATAAATGATATTTAAATGAATGTTGATTTTATAAGTACCTATCATTGAGCCTAATATGAAATTGATTGAAATCAAATGGAAAGTGAAGAGTTTTCATCAGCACATTTAAGGAATTTAAACATTTTTAACAAATAAAACCCCCTAATGTTTTGAATGGATGTAATAATGCTGTGTATTTCAAGGTTGTTAAATCTATGTTAAATTTACAAAAAATTGCATTAGGGAAATATTTATTATGAAGGGATTTACATTGCTTCATTCAAAAATCTTGCATTATTTATTTATAACATGTGACTTGGAAGGCATTTTTGTCAGTGATTAAGTTAGTTGTGATTCCACTTTGCAAAAAAATTACTATTATAAAACCTGGAAAACTTCAACATTTTAAATCTATTATGTTTAATGTCCCTACATGCAGTGGCTTTCATTTTTTTTCAAAAATTTAATTACAGTGAAAATCACTTATAATGAAATGGGTTGTAGCAAAATATTGGCTATAGTGTACAAATCACAAAGTCCCGGCAAAATTCCCATTAAAACTATATTTAAAAAAACCTGGTATAATGAATATTGATTTTACAAAAAATTGGTTATACCGAGAAAAAACTGGGGAAACCCATTACCAATATCAAGGTAAAATAGAAAAATCTAGTCTTTGTTAGTTAGTTTGAATAAAATATTGTATTTTTAACAACGAAACTTCCTCCCTTCAAAGTTTGAAAAATTTAGAATTGCAAATCGATTGTGAAATAATTTCAAAAAAGAAAAAACAGCCGACTCTCGACAGTTTTCTTAAACGTAATTGACCAATTTATCTGTACACATGTATGTTTTTTATTTTACTGAAAACAAGTTCAAAATAATATATTGCAATTGTTCCTTTCATTTTGTAATAAAGACTTTTTTCTTTTTTGAAATGTATGTATCTCATCATCATAATAATTGGTTATAACAAACTGCTCGTAATACTCGGTTATTACAAGCAGTTTGTTATATCCGATATATTGGATATAATGAACTACCGCTTATAACGAACAAAAAGGCTGGTCTCTTCAATTTTGCTATAAGTGGTTTTCACTGTATTTACTATCATCTTTTGTATGAATGAGGGAAAAGTTATTTATTTTATGTTCTGTAAGATACATGTGGATATTTGAATATCATAAAAAAATAACTTAACTTTGTGGGGACAATACTCGTATGAGGTAATAGGGGCTTGCACCCCTCAACAACAGTCACTGCCCAAAGGCTGGCAATAATCGTCTTTATGACGTTAAACAAATTTACACTGGTGCGTTTGTATGTTCGTACCTGTACGTATGTACAGGTAAGATACATTGCAAGGGCCAAGATCAATTACCTGATAACGATCTCGGTGATGTCACAGCCCGGTACCAAATGCGCTGCGTCGTTTCTTATCACCTCAACGGAGGCAAGAAACGACGTAACGCATGACATAATTACGTACATGTACGTATGCATGTGTGTCTGTGTGTGTGTACCAAATACTGTATATAAACTCTCAGAACCGGCTCAAAAATTGCCAGTGTTCACCGAGGATTTGGCTCTCCCATACTTAATTGTATGAAGTGGCAGAACAAGCAAAATACTGTTGAAGACCTTCTAGTGCAAATATCTCTCACGACAAGGTATTCCACAGTGGTGACCCCGACGTGATTTTTTGGCTACGTCGTGGGTGTCTAGGCGCGTTGCGCTAATTCTAAAACTAGGCGTGGTGCGCTGGCGAGTTACTCGCTTGTGATACAAATATTTTTCACAGACCTAGACACCTTTGGCTGTTGAAGCAGAGGTCTGACTTTGAAAGTGGGAAATTAAACCCCCCTTCCAAATATATTTGCCAGAAGGGAACCAAGAGAAGTAGACCTGGAGGAACAAAGTTGCCCTCATCAGCCAACTCCTCTAGCTTCAACCAGAGACTCTGAAGTCTTTGAGACTCTGGAAAAGCAAAAACAAACCCGGAGACCAGAAGCCTTGCGTTTGGGAGCTGCATTCAACCCAAATGAGACAACAGCTCACACCCTCAAAAGTGGTCAACTATTGAGCCAAGACTCCAACCCTTCGACCCCAGACCGACAACCGACAGAGTCTGGTAAAACCTTTGCCAAAAAAGAAGTACAGCAGATTACAATGCCTAACGGAAGTGGAAATATGACGAACCCGACATCAAACCAGCCTGGAGTAAGTGGAAGTGGTCAGCCACAGCTGACCCCCGAAGTGCTTGCACAGCTACTACAGCTGTTGCAGATGCAGACTCTGCAGAACCCTGCGATCCAAAGGTGGAGGATAGAGATTCCAGAATTTTTGCCAAATGAGGTAGAACTCTGGCTGACTCTCCTCAAAGGTCGTTTCAAAACAGAAAATCTACAGAACGACCAGAAGTATTCTCACATTTGCAGCGGCATGCCCGCAGAAATAATACGCCGCATTCCAGATATCATGGAATGCCTTCCGGCAGAAGCAGATAAATATAGTTGGTTCTGCAAGAAAATTCGAAATGTGTTTGGTAAAACTCAAAACCAAGTAATAGATGATGTTATGGGTGGAATGAAGATTGGAGATGATAAACCCTCCACCTTCATGGTCAAATTACAACAGAAGGCTGACAACATCGTATCACCGTCAGTCATTGGGAACCAGTTCTGCAAAAAACTGCCCCAACATGTTGTACAGTGTCTGGCTGCTGTGGGTACCACAGTAATCAACAACTCCGAGGACCTAGACTTCTTAGCAAAGAGTGCCGATAGTGCACTGGAACATTCGAGATCAACATCCTCAATTAGTGCAGTATCGACAGAGACCGGAGAACTAGCTCAGCTTAGAGCCCAGATAGCTCAGCTGACTAGTGAAATAAAGAAAAAAAGTAACAACAATAACTCAAGAAACGGTAGAAGTAACAACCACTCAAAAAGCAGGAGCAACAATAGAAATAACCATAGAAAGTCCAGGTCCAGAGACCGAAAGAGCAATTCTACCAGGGGTTAGAGTCCAACTCCCCCTAGAAGAACATCGTCCCCTAAACCCCGGTCTCAAAACTGGGATGATAAATCCTGCTTCTTCCACAATAGATTTGGCGCAGAGGCCACCAAGTGCAACAATAGATGCCAATGGTGGGGAAAAATGTACAGTAAGCTGTCAAACTAGAAAGAGGGGTCGTCTATGTGGCTGCAGATCCCTCGAAAAAGTATTCACGCCGCCTGTTCATCAAGGACAGGACAAATAGTAGATGTTACCTTATAGACTCAGGTGCTGATTTGAGCATTTTGCCAGTAAGTAAGAACCAAAAGGCATTTCCTCCAAAATACTACCTCCAAACTGTGAATGGTCAAAACCTTCCAGCTTACGGAATAGAATCCATCAGAGTAAGCATCGGTTTGCGAAGAGACATGATGTGGTCCTTCACAATTGCGGACGTTCCAACTCCGATCCTGGGCGCAGATTTTCTCGCGCACTACGGCCTGGTCATTGACCTCAAAAATGGAAAAATCATAGACAACAATACTGGTCTATGGGTGGAAGGCAAAACGCTAGCGTACCAACTGGACACCAACATATCCAGCTGCACTAAAGTCGACAAACAATTCCTACGGATTCTGTCAGACTATCCTGGAGTCACTCAACCATCAATTCGCAGGCATAAGACCTATAAACATGACACTGTTCATTATATAGAAACTAAAGGACCGCCTTGCCATGCTAGAACCCGCAGGCTACTTCCTCATAAACTCAAAGCAGCACGTGAATACTATGATTGCATAATAGAGGAAGGCATATGCCGCCCCTTGAAAAGCTCATGGAGTTCCCCAATCCACATGACCAAAAAAGCAAGTGGAGAGTGGCGAATTGTTTGAGACTACAGAACCTTAAACACCAAAACAGTTCCTGATCGCTATCCAGTCCCAAACATAATGGATTTCAACGCAAATATGAAGGGTAAAACGATGTTCACAAAAATCGACATCAACTGGGTATACCACCAAATTCCAATGGCTGAACAGGACATTCCAAAGACAGCGGTCATAACCCCCTTTCGTTTATTCAAATACCTTCGAATGCCGTTTGGACTCCGTAATTCTGCACAAACTTTCCAGAGATTCATCAATGGACTGTTTATGAATTTGCCATTTGCTTATGCATATTTGGATGACATATGCATTTGCTCAGAAGGCGGTGAGCAACAGCACTAGAAGAATGTAAGAGCCATCGTACAACGTATACACACTGCTGGACTTACCATCAATGTTGGAAAAAGTTTATACAAACAGACCAAGATTGACTTTCTCGGCTATCAAGTCTCGACCGAAGGCATTTCCCCTCTGAAGACCAAGGTAGAGCCCATATTGAAATTCCCAAAACCCTCAAACGTTGCAGAACTCAGATGCTTCCTGGGGATGGTGAATTTCTACAGACGTTGCATTAAAAACGCTGCAGCTGAAGAAAGTAATCTGTTTGCATTGATTAAAACAAATAAAAAGAAAGATAAGACTCCACTCGATTGGACAGAAGAAGCTGAAAAAGCCTTTGAAAATATTAAAGAAACACTGGCAAATGCAACTCTACTAGCTCACCCAGACAAAAGTCTGCCGTTACGTGTTGCACCTGACGCATCTGACTTTGCTATTGGTGCAACACTGTACCAAAAGGACAATGACAAGAAGTTATCGCTCGCTTTCTTCTCCAGAAAGCTATCAAAAACCAAAAAAAACTACAGCACATACGACAGGGAGATACTGGGAATATTTGCTGCGTTGAAGCATTTCAGGCACCAATTAGAGGGTAGATGTTTCACTGTGTATACAGATCATAAACCCCTAACACATGCCTTCACGTAAAAGACAGAACCAGCTTCCCCGAGAAGATCTCAACAATTGGACTACATAGGACAGTTGACTACGGACATCCAGTATATAAGTGGAGAACTCAACACTCCAGCTGATGCTCTTAGTAGGATCGAAGCCATCTCGGCACCATCTCAATTACCTTACGCTTAAATAGCTAAAGAACAATTAAGGGATGCAGAATTGCAAGAACTGTCGTCGAACAATGACACAGCTCTCAAATTGAGACAAGGGAAAATCCCTGGTACTAATGTTCTACTAACATGCGACATTAGTACAGGCAAGAATAGGCCATTCCTGCCAACAAAGTATCGCAAATTGGCTTTCAGTAGTGTGCACAATCTATCGCACCCTGGACCAAAATGCACTGCTGGATTAGTAGCATCAAGATTTGTTTGGACTTGGATGAAGTCCGACTGCAACAAATGGGCTCGCAGTTGCCTGAATTGCCAAGAGTCCAAAGTAGAAGACACACTCAATCACTTCTCAAATCTTTTAAACAAACGGAGCGGTTCAAAACGATACACATAGACTTGGTGGGTCCATTACCCCCATCCCAAGGACACAGATACCACTTGACGATGATCGATAGATCAATTTGATGGCCAGAGGCAGTTCCTCTCTATGAGATGACAGCTCCCACAGTAACTGCCAGGTTATACGACACCTGGATTGCCCGCTATGGCGTACCTGAAGTCATCATCATGGACCAGGGTCGTCAATTTGAAAGCTCGCTCTTCCAAGAGCTGTCTAAGAAGCTTGGTGCACAACACAATCACACCACAGCTTACTATCCTCAAGCAAACGGTAAAGTTGAGCAATGGCACAGAGCTTTGAAGGCCTCCATCATGGCTTGCGACACCAAGAGATGGGTTGACATACTACCAACCATCCTCTTGGGCCTTCGATCTGCTCTTCAAACGGATACAGGACACTCTGCGGCGCAGTTAGCGCTTGGCAAAAAGTTACGCCTACCAGGGGACTTTTTCACCTCGAAAGAAATTAGCCCCGAAACGCTCGTCCAAAACATACGGACTGATGCTTACAGTTTTTTGAAACAGGCAGCTCGTCATGGCCAACCAAAGATTTATGTCTCCAAACACTTGGCCACAACTTCTCATGTGTTTGTCAGAGATGAGAAAATAAGATCTTCGTTGGAGAAACCATACGCCGGTCCTTATAAGGTTGTATCACAAGATGACAAGAATTTTGTGATACTAATCGCAGGTGAAGAAAAAATGATTTCAATTGACAGATTGAAACCTGCGTACCTTATAAATGACGACAGAAAAATGCTCCAAAGAGCAACAAGGAAGATGACAGACAGGAAAATTGAAGAAGAAAAACAAACTGTACAGTCCGATACCATACAACCACAAAAAGTAGAGGACAAACAGGTCGAAAAAGGTGATAAATCACAAAAATCACCAGTAGAAAAAACAAAAAACAAGAAAAGGGTGAAGTTTAGTGACAAGATTGTCAAAATACAATACGATCCGTTGGCCCCCTTATGTCCACGAAAGAGAGGCAGGCCCCTTGGTAGCAGAAAGTGAAATAACCAGATTCCAACTCGAAAATCTGAGAGATCGGCAAGGAGCAACTAAAAATATTCACGAAAGTTAATATCCGCTGCAAAAATTACAAACCCGCATAAAAATACGCCCGAGAATCTGGGAATATTTATAACAAAAGAAATTCCGCAGATAAGCAGAGAATAAATGCGTGCAAATAAAAAACGACATGAATAAACAAACCCACGTGCAATACGGAAGAAAAACATTGCAACGTGTTTCTATTGACAAATATCCAGATAACAAATAGTCAATAGATCGTGACGTCACAAATGAAGAGTGCATTCCTTTGTGAAATACAAAATTCAAAGTATGAAAATTCAAACACGCTTAACTCTGCTTGTACTTAACAGATTTGGACCGGAAAACTTTTCAGCCAAAGAACATTTTATGCACTATCCCCTCCAAACATGTCTGAAATGAGATAAGGACTTGGAATAAAGCTGCGAACGAAAAATATTCTCGCAACGTTTTTCACTCGCCTTTCTGCTGTTGACTGTTTAACACGCCGAAATTTCATAAACTTTTTCTACTATTTTCTTTTTCCAATTTGTTCTTTCCTTCCTTCTACAATGTTGTCCCCATCAAATACCCCATTCCCGACTCCAGATTTCCAATAGCCTGTAAAGACTCACGAACAGATGGAACATGAAAAAGAAATCGAAAGACTCAAGAATGAATTGCTCATAGACACAACTTTGGGTGTGGACATAGTTAAAATGATGTCCGCACCCCTTCCTACCCTCATTTTGCCTCCAAAGTCACGGGAGAAGACACCGAGAGTGGAATGCCCACCCTCGGGGTCCTCAACCCTGATGGCATTGGAGGTGAAAAGGCAACTCTCGGTAGAAGAGGTGCCTCAAAAATGCCCTCCTCCTACCTTCGGTCTAGCCTATAGACCATCGGGGACGTCAAACTCCCCGATGTTCAAACAGCTGACACCGAAAACCCCGTCTGCTCCTCCACATTCCCATCGTCCCCATCCATACACTCGTCCGGCACAAAACCGACCGCCCAGACGTAGGGGGCAACAAAGCCGAGAATCCTACCAGGCCCGTTTCAACACTCGTAAGATGTCTTACGAGTGTGTGGGTGCCGCGGTAGGATCGGCCTTAGCCAAATGGGAGAAGGACCAGAGACAGCAGTAGACTCGATAAGTCCCCCCAGGCACGCGACTTATCATTTTCATGGCACAAAAACTGTGGGGGAGTAGCTGAAGGGACAATACTTGTATGAGGTAATAGGGGCTCGCCCCCCTTGACAACAGTCTCCGCCCAAAGGCTGGCAATAATTGTCTTTATGACGTTAAACGAATTTACACTGGTGCGTTTGTATGTTTGTACCTGTACGTATGTACAGGTAAGATACATTGCACGGGCCAAGATCAATTACCTGATAACGATCTCGGTGATGTCAGGGCCCGGTACCAAACGCGCTGCGTTGTTTCTTATCACCTCAACGGAGGCAAGAAATGACGTAACGCATGACATAATTACGTACATGTACGTATGCATGTGTGTCTGTGTGCGTGTACCAAATCCTGTATATAAACTCTCAGAACCGGCTCAAAAATCGCCAGTGTTCACCAAGGATTTGGCTCTTCCATACTTAATTGTATGAAGTGGCAGAACACGCAAAATACTGTTGAAGACCTTCTAGTGTGAATATCTCTCACAACAAGGTATTCCACAAACTTATTGGTTAATTATTTTCAAGCAATTAAATTAAAAAAAAAAAAATTAATAATTTGAAAATAAGATTTTCAAAGAAAAAGTTGTGTAACAGTTTTCTCCATATTTTTTATTTTTTACTACAATTTTTTTTTTCTATAGCATTAACATGTTCAGTTATTTTTTCAGTTTATGGTTATTCATGACATGTATCAAATCGTGACTTATAATAATAGGTCCTCCACTCCAAGCCATTTATGGTATTAGGTATAATAATAATTTAGAAATGTTTCAAGTAAAACTTACGTAGTATTACTATTAGATTACCTACGTTTTCATTTGCTAAAAGCACCATCTCAAATTTATTAATTTAGAATCTATCAACATTTTATTAATTTCTTAACATTTTTTTAAATCTTATTTTTGATACAGATGGGTCCATGTACTCCAAGAATACTTTTGCCTCGCTTTTTAGCTTTTTGATCATCATTGGTTTAAATATTTCTCTTATGTTAGGAGTTTTACTGGTACATATTTATCTGTATTCTTGAATTTTTCTTTTCAAAACAATTATGCTTGGACATTCAAATGAATTTCTCAAATTTTTTGATTCCCACTTTTCCTGTATTTTCTTGTACAACGCTTATTTATTTATTCATTTATTAAGGTAAATTTACCTCTTTAAATTTTTCAACAGGACACGAACATGCTTCTTTTTCCGTGGATTTTTACAGAAATTATTGAATTATTATTACAAATTATTGTACTCTTATGCAAACAAAAAAATGTATTTTTCACCTTCAGTATATGTGGTATGAAAAACTTTTATTGTTTAAATTTTGTTGGACATACTGCTTTTGCAACATTAATTCTGAAAATTTATTTTACAATTTGGAAATTCAATTACTGGTTGACGACTTTCTGCCTTCTAGTTGGCAGAACATGCATTTCAAGATACTCATGAAAATTTTAACATTTAAAAAAAATGTGAGTGTAGATTCAAAAATTTGTTTTTAAAGAAGAACAAAAAATTGGTTCAGGCTACGTTGAATTAACCTGTGACTGATTCTCTTTTTAATGTAAAGGCCCAATTTGAAAGAAAATTTAACAGAAAATATAGGAAATGATTTTGTTGGGATTTTTAAGGTTATCTCAGCTATATTAATGAAATTAGCATGTGAAAATTGTGTATCACACCTTTTAGAAAGCTTTTATTTCTGCCTATTTGAGTTTCATTTTTTGGCTATGAAAGTGAGGATCTATCTCAAGATTATTTTGTCTTAGTGTTCAATTTATTGTAATTTGTGATCCATACTAATATAAGAATTGTTATATTTGACAAAAAATTTAAAGAATTTTCTTTTATTCATCATCTTTCTCTATTTATTACAAACAATATCTCGGTGGTAGTACTTTCTCTTTTCATCGCAAGCGTGATATATTAACTGACAAAAGCGTAGAATTTTATCACGACTATTGCTGGTAATTTAGTTTTGTTCAGATTTGTGCTTGTTTTTCATTATTAGCTGTCGGAATTTCACTCAAAATTGTTTTCTCTACCTTTGCATCTTGTCTTCTACCACGTTTCAAATACTGCAGTACTGCTGCTGCCATTGTTTCAAGAAATTTAATCGAGTTTAACCATTTTTGATTTTGTACTAGAAAAAAGCTTCAGAACTGAAAGCAGTTCAGACAATGCCATCTATAAACAGAATTTCTTCAAATCTATTTTTAATAAAAATAGAGTCTCACTCCAAACTTCAGCGACAAAATTATGAGATTCTAGGTGGAACATGAACAATAATATAGCTGAGGTGTTTGTAGGGCTCATAAAAATTACTATAATTTTTTCCATTGGTAAATATCGCACATTTTTTATAGAGTGTCGGAATTTTCTTTAAAATAAAATGTCTTCATATTTCTTTTGTTGGTTATATGAACGTTGTTGTATTATTTATTAGTAATTAAGACAAAGTTATGTGGTATGCAAAATTAGTTTTTACCTGTTATATGAAACTTGGTTTTTTATTGACTTATATAAGTTTTCAACCAATTACTTACCTGAATTGATTTTCAAAGTACGTAACGGGATACCATACATGTGGTATCTGAGGATGAAAACATCAATGAAATTAATGTTTTACTATAACAAAAATGATAGTGAAATTGAAGTGTTGTCAAAATCAAATATTAAAATCAGAAATAAATAGGTAATTTTGATTATTAAATTAATGATATCCCACAGTGAGAAATTCCAAAGTTCACTGTGGGGGAGAAAAACTGGAAGGGAAAGACCCAGGGAACTGTTAATTTGTTTCTTGCATAGATATTTTATTAGAAATCTAGTAGAACATTTATTTAAAAGAACAAACTATTATAGAAATAAAAATCCCAAACTTCGAGAATCAATTATTTTTATATATTGTAAAAACATGAATGAAAAAAGGTCTACTATCATAAGCCGGTTGAAAACAGACTTACTTCCCCACTCATAAGTCATATCTCAGTTAGATGTGGTCTGATCTTATCACTTCAAATGTAACTGGGGAAATCTGTTATCAGTTTTATAATGTTGTTGAGATCCAATACTTAACCAAATAAACTGTATTTCTTTTTCTTATTAAACATATATTCTGATCAGCTGTTGGGAAAATGTGATATGGGATAAGGAATAATATATTTTCTTTATCAGATCTCAACCGTTATTAGTACAAATTTTTTATTTATTTATAATCAAGAAAGTACTTCTTAATAAAACAAAAAAGAAATGGTCATGCACCTCCTGAATTTGAAAGACAAGTGTCTGCCTATCTTCAGGAATAAATTAGGAGAAATTTGGAACAACAAAAATTCATGTGTATTTTTTCGATTAAATATTTCATGAAAAAGTGACTGGAAATTCAAGTGAAGAATTTTTATTGTAGGTAATTGAGATAGAATGATTTGTTTGGGCCATTGGCATGCAAATAAAAAGTTATAAGCCAAAAGATTGAACTATTAAACAAAACATCAGTGTGCCTGAATAAGTTGCATATTCAAACTGATCTAATTTATATAAAATGAAATTTGGTCTAGCAATCCTAATTAAAATATTACCTCTTTTTGTATTTATACATTTAGGTTATCAAACTAAAAAATCAGCAACTGCAGATGTGGTCAACCTAGTTGAAGTACATGAGATTACTATTGATAATCAACCAATAGTAGGTTGGTACCTGTATCATTTTATTTTTGAATCCATTTGTAGTCCAACTTTCAAACATATTGCCACTTTTAATAAAGGTGTAACCAGAAAGTTTCTTCAGATGGAAAAAGAGATTGTAGTTTGAATTTTTAATAGGTAACGCATGTCAGTGTGATTAAAAAACATAAAACATTTTCAAACTAGAAGTTTACATTTTGAGAAAAAAAATTAGGTGGGGGTAATTGACTATGAGAAAGAGAGCTGAAATTTAAGCTAATGTGACCAATATTCTATTGATGACAAAAAAGTATTTGTTGTATAGAATCTTTTTGAGTGCCCCCTCCCCCCAAACTTTAAAAGGTCAAATAGTGATTCCCACCCAGGCTTGTATTTCCTCTCTACAACCCCAAGTAATTCCACCCATCCTTAATGGTTTTCCTTTAATATTTAAATTTCACAAAAATATTTAATATTTTTTTATAAATTGTTGCAGGTCTCATACTGCAAGGTGATATAAGTGAAGTGGCTCCATTGACACAAACAGGAGATGCTCCAATTGATGAACTGTACGCCGATTTTTTTGTTAATGAAAATTAAAATTTGTGGTTATATTGTATCTCAATTAAGAGTTTTTGTATCTTGTATTTTGTAATTTTTTCGCCTGTCCTATGTTTTTTTCTTTTTTCTTTTTGTACAATTTACAAGTATTTTATACATATTTTTCCTGTACAAATACTATTTTTATATTGTTTTTTATTATTTTTAATGTATTTTAATAAACATTCATATTTATATACACACATTTGTACCCATTTTTCAACATATTTAAGGTGAGAGTGCTGTTATTCAGTTTCAAGTCAATAAAAATCAAAAATGTGTTATTAATGTTAATAATGAGCCAAAACATGGTCAGGGTAGAATCATACATTGATTTGGAATTAGTTATTTGGAAGTTAAAATGTGGCTAAAACTGGGCTAAGACATGGTCAGAATCAAGCTAAGATACAGTCAAACTACAGTCAAGATGTGGTTGAAAACCAATCAAAATAAGGTTAAAATAGGGTCGTGAAGCAGTCAGAAATGAGTCCAAAAAGGGACCATATACAACCAAAAAATTGTTTAATGTCAGCCAATTTATAGTCAAGAACTAATAGTCAGATGGATGTCAGACATAAAGTTAAAATTTAGTCAATCTTTGTATAATATTGTGTTAGAAATAAGTCAAACATTATTTCTGCGTTAATCTAACACAAACACAAAGTTAAAAATTAGTTAACATTGTGTTAGTACATAGTCAGTGAGTAAGTGCATTCACTAAGCATTCTGATGTTTTCAAGGCTATAAAACTAACTTAGTGAATATCTATTTTAAATTTCCTAGCTATTGATGGAAAATTACAAATTTTATAGTCAAAATGAAAATAGCCATACCGAAAGTACCATACTGCCAATCTGCTACAAAATCAATAGGTCAAGTTCTTGGCTTAGTACCTACCTACTAATGTTCGTTCGGAATTTCGTGCCTATCGCGAACTGTACCGTTGGAACAAGAAATGAACTTATGTCTATCTATACAGAATATATACATATTCATTTAAATATATATATTAATTTGTGTTCTTGGTGCCAAAATTTTCCTGTGGTCGTGAAACAAAAAACGTACCCATCCCCATCCCTAGGTTCTAATATCGCACCAAGCGTAATAAGTAGGTGTTCTATAAAAAACCTACTTTAAAAAAAATTACTTTTTTGTACATTTAACCAACTGGTGCAACATTTTACTTTTGAAAAAAACTTCTCCGCTTTTACTTCTTGATTCGTCCACCGATATTTGAGGGAGGAAGCTGAGGTTGGTACCATTAGAAAAAGGATAAAATTTTCTAGAATATAAACATAAAAATTATTTTTTCACCTTCATTACTTTTTTTAAAATAAACCGACAAAAAATGGAAAATTAATGAGAAATTTGCCGGTTTTACAACAACCATGGAAATTTCAAGCTAAAATCTTCAAATTTACTGGAGTTATCGTGATGACAATGTGGTGGGTTTGCAACACTTTGAGAGCCTCTCCCTTTGAAACCAGAGGATGAACTTTAAAAATTTTAACACGAATATGTAGTCCATGAAAGCTTCTAAAATTACCCTAAATTTCATAGCCATAGGTCAAACAGCGAAGGCTCCACAAACTCCCAAAAAGTTCAAAAATGAGTAAAAAATATGTCAAATTTTGTAATAGCTTCCATTCGATCAGTTGACCGATTTCGCTCAAATTCAATACCAAACTAGTTCCTAACAGTTTCCAACTGCCATAAATATTTCAAGTCAAAATTTTATAATTTACCGGAGTTATCGTGATGATAACATGGCGGGTTTGCAAACTTTGAGAACCCCTTCCTCCAAAACTAACAGGTGAATTTAAAAGATTTTAACATGAATATGTAGCCCATGAATGTTTCTAACATTATCCCAATGTTCATTGCTAAAGTTCAAACAGCGGAGGTTCTACAGCCTCCCAAAAAATGCCAAAATATGCAAAAAGTGGAATTATGTATAGTATAATAATATAGTGTTTAGAGTAATTTTAGTGATCTATATATTCGTGTTCTACGACTCAGGATCGGCGCTTTTCCACAGGTCCGGCCATTCAACTGAATGCAATAGTTATATTTTTTTTTGGAAAATACACAATATAGTTACAAGAGGGAGAGAGAGAAACACACACACAGGTACCAACAAACTTCGATAAAACAGCGTCTGTGGCTCTCTATCGCGAACCAATGGTTCGTTGGTGAATGATAAACATACATACAACTACAACTACAACTTTGCGTTGTTCAATGACGAACGCCTTTTAAACGAGTGAAAAAACAGAAGGCTCCGAAATCGCAAGTTTATCCTCTCGTTATGAAAGGTTTAATGACTCATTCAGAACTATCGTGTAGCTTTTTGTATAGTTAAGTGTAGACTGTAGTGTGTGTGGACACTGTCGGTAGTTACATGTTATTAGATGTGAATGTGAAAGATTTTTCGTTTGAATTTATGATAGTTCTTCACGTTGATCGTTATTGCATTACGTTCATTCACGTTTAATTCCTTCGATACTGAGAAAATGGCTGGAGTTTTGTCAAATAGTGTTTTATCGACTTTGGAAAAGTCTAAAATACTGTTAGTCGGAGCCGGTGGAATCGGTTGCGAGGTTCTCAAATGTTTAGTTCAGTCGGGATTCAAGAATATCGAAGTTGTAAGTTTTTTTCAGATTGTGCTTTGTCTACTCTGCTAATTCTTTTTCATCTTCGTAAAATTATTATATTTGAAAAGTTCTATTGAGTCATCTTAATTATGATGTTCAAGATCGACATGGATACAATTGACGTTAGCAACCTCAATAGGCAGTTTCTTTTTCGTAAAGAACACGTTGGTAAACCGAAATCTGAAGTTGCAAAGGATAGTATTTTACAACACTATCCTGATGTTTCCATCAAGGCTCATTTCCGCAGTATAATAGAGTATGTATTTTTTCACGTATATTTGCTACCTGCCTTTTAATTTAAGCAAAATTACGATTATCTTCCTCGTTATGTTGTAGTTCCGATCTGGGTGTTTCGTGGTTTAAACAATTTGCGTTAGTAATCAATGCTCTTGATAACGTAGCCGCTAGAGTTCATGTGAACCGAATGTGTTTGGCCGCTGAAATTCCTTTACTTGAATCTGGAACTCATGGCTACGAAGGACAAGCTGAACTCATCATAAAAGGCTTGACAAAATGCTACGAATGTGAACCCAAAGAAAAACCGCGTACATTTCCTAGCTGTACGATCAGAAATACTCCCTCAGAACCAATTCATTGTATTGTATGGTCGAAGAACTTGTTCAAGTAAGATTTATTCATTGTGCGAGGACAACTTTCATATGTGAACCTGAAGCATTGTTTTTGGCTTTACAGTCAACTGTTTGGCGAAGAAGATCAACTTGGTGAAGACAATGTATCTCCAGACACCGAAGATCCTGAAGCATCGGGTTCGTTCATTTTAGAGTCTTCATCATATTGATATTTTTCTCGATTTGTAATTTTGTATTCTATTAGGTGCTGCTGCCAATGTTGCATTAGCCACAAATGCCGGAGATGGCCTCATTAATCGTAAATCAACGAGAGAATGGGCTAAAGAATGTAATTATAATCCTCGAAAATTATTCCATAAGTTTTTCTTTGAAGATATTCAGTACTTGTTATCATTGCACGACTTATGGAATAAACGGAAACCACCGAAGCCAATGAAATTCGAAGACGTTTCGGCTTCAGGTAATTATTGAGGAAGACACTGTAAGTTTTCAACAAAACAGAAATTGATTTCTTGGGTGTTGGTAGATGAACAAGTAGCGAGTAATGGAGACGACGTTTGCCTCAAGGATCAACGTCTTTGGACTTTGCGCGAAAATGTTGATGTCTTTTGTGAGAGTCTCATCAAGTTACGGGAAAAATTCGCATCTGTAAGACCATATTTTTAATATTTACTTCAACATTTAGAGCCGAATACAAGAACGATACTTGGTAATTCTTACATTTTTTCCATTACCAGTTATATCTATAAATAAACATATACAGATATAACTTTGTTAAAGTAAGTAATTCTTTAGTCACTGTTGATAAGGAATTATCGTTCTTTCATTCGGACATGAGTTTGTTTCTGTTTTTAAGTATTCTTTGTTTATAGGTACAAGATTCCGAAAAATATTTAATTTGGGACAAGGACGATAAGCATGCTATGGATTTCGTAACTAGCTGTTCTAATATCAGATCATATATTTTTGATATTCAGAGAAAGAGTAGATACGATGTTAAGTGTGAGTTTTTATTCTCATAAAAGATTTAATTACCTGTTGCATTTTCTTAAATTCGAAATGAAAATTTATTTTTAGCGATGGCCGGTAATATCATTCCTGCCATAGCGACAGCCAATGCCATGGTGGCAAGTTTAGTTGTTTTCCAGGCCGTTAATGTATTGTCTGGCCACGTGAAAGCTTGCAGAACTGTATACGTCAGACGTGAACCTAATCATAAAGGTGAAATCTTGGCACCCGAAAGAGATTTGCTTCCTCCTAAGCCAACTTGTTTTATTTGTTCTTCTAATCCTGAGGTATCTTATACAGTATAATGCTGAACAACTGCACTTAATGAAAATAGTTTCGATAACATTTTACTGAATATTTCAGGTTACACTTAGTGTGGATGTGAGAAAATTAACTTTGAAACAGTTCGACGAAGATGTTCTCAAAAAATCGTTGAATGTTATCGAACCTGAAGTCACGATTTCTGAAACGTCTAGAATAATTTTGACTAGTGAAGACGAATACGAAGATGAATATCTTAGTCGACCGTTATCGGTATGATTTATTTTTTCCTAAGAATTTTCGTATGCATTGTTCTGGTTTAGGCGTCACTCTTTAAAAGCAATACTCTAGTTGTCATCCTCTTTTTCTCGGGAGTTGAAACATAATTGTTTTAGATCCGAAAACTGAGTTTTGCTTTCACTAACTAGGTGGTTGGTTCCACCAAAATGTTTTTACGGAATTATTTTTCGTTCGGATTAGTTGTGAAGTGATTATCATTCATCTTTAGACCTGAAAATCTTCGAAATTCATCGAAAAATTTCATAGCTTTACTCAGGTTTTTCGAAAAAAATTTCTCAGTTCTCAGACTTCTCCATAAATTTGTTTTGAATTTTGTAGGTGTATGAGTAGTGTACATTTTACAATGAATATTAAGCAACAAATATATCTTCAAAAATTCAACTAATTTTAAAATCTGCTGATGTAAGATTTCAACTTCAGACTAGATTTTATCAGATTACGAATTTTATAATCTAATAGCTATTGTTATCAGTGATCTACTTTCTGAATATTTTAGTTTGATCTTGCTCGTTTTTGAAACTTAATCTGTATAAAAACGTTCAAAAATTATTTTTTCAATCGATTCTGTCGTCACTCCTAAATTTTCATTGATTACCATGGACCCATGTTTCGAACCAGCAACAAAATTATGACAATATCACAAAAAAAAAAGTATATCTCTTCGAGTATTTTGAATTGGTATTTTCGAATTGTTGATGTGTTTTCAGCTGAAATATATCATTACCGATTTTATGAAATCTAAGGGAAAAATTCGGAGTAAAAATATTAAAAGTAGGGGTTGTATGTTCCATCGTAATCATGATGAATGCTAATCTCAGTTTGGATCTCGAAAAAAGTGTATTTCCTTTTTTGTACTCTTCTCACGCTGAGGAGTGCGTGACGTCAAACCATATCCACACATGTCTACGCGAAAAACGATGTTTGTTTACTCCACAAAACGAAGCTTATATCATTATGTAATAATGTGCATCGATACTTTTTCCTTTTTTCCCAACCTATCGCAACGTCTATTGGGATTCTGACGTCACGCACTTCTTAGCGTGAAAAATTTTGTGTATCAGTCATTTGTGAAGTCGAAAACAGGCTATATTGCAGAATTGGTTAAAAAAATTGGATGATTTTCTAAGATGATTAGATGGAAATCTTGAAAAGAAGTGCATAGCAAAAGACCGATTTTTTTTTTTTTTGAGGAGCTGACTTTTAGACCTAGTATTGCCTTAGTTCAACATTCATTCATGAATAGTTTTATTGTGCAGGAATTCGGAATCAAAGAAGGAACACTGGTGTATGTGGATGATTTCTTACAAACATGTAAATTCTACGTTAAAATCACTGAACGGTTAGTTAATTTACACGTTTAATTTCATCCACTCTGTCGTTGTGCCTAGTAATTTTCTGAATTTTGCTTTAAGAAATACTGAGAGTGAAAGGGAAGCAGCATTGTTTGAAGTTATTCGACATACTGACATTAAAGCTACTAAAGACGCCGAAGCCACTGAAGGTGAGAATTTCAGTGAGGCATATAATTTTTTTTTCAAGAAAGAAACTTCGTGCTTTGTTGTTAATTTTGGTTTATTAATGTAGAACCGACCAATGGCCATGCCGACGGTGAAGTAGATGACGACGATGACGTCGTGATGGTAGAAAATGGGGGAGATCATGAGTTGCAGCCTTGTCGAAAACGCAAAAGCGAAATCATCGACGGGGTTCCTGATAAAAAAGTAAAAATTCAATGAATCGTGATTACCTTCCACAGTAATCAATTTTTTCTAACTGTAAATTTTTTTCTCTTTTTTTTACGTCAGCATCAACTTACATTCACATAAGTGATTTGTGAGCCTTTTTTTTCTCTTCATTGAGTGCTTTTCTCATCAGGGTGTTTTATGTTTGGTTAGCATGTAAATGTGGTTTACCTATCCTACATTTTCTTTTGGGAAGTACTCTTTTTTTTTCCTCTACAGCCAGTTAAATGGATTATTTCTAAATAAGTGTTCCCAATTTTGTATTTGAGAAGAATATTGTATGTTCCATGTTTTTGTTCCCTTCTTTCATATTATTATGCTAAATAATTCAGTAATTATGATTTATATCATGTTTTTTAAAATGCAACAAAATAAATTGAATTCGTTTTCATATAATGTTGTTTTGAGGTACTATTCTCGAAATAAATAAAAATAAAAATAAAAATTTATTAATAGGTTGAGCTCCATACTATTTAGAATTTTCTCCTATTTACTTATATGTTTTCCTACATTCAACCAACTCAATGTTAAATAAAGTAATGTAGGTTATTGAATCAACAAACAAGGAATACTAATAACAGACTTCCCTGGTTAGATCTGAGATAACAAGATCAGATGACAACTAACTAATGCGTAAGTGGGGAAGTCAGTCCATTTTTAACCAGCTTGAAGTAATAGACGTTTTTTCATTCATGTTTTGAATAACATAAAGTAAAAAGATCATACAAATAAAAGTTCGTATAAATTGGGATTATTATTTCTTTAAAGGATTCATTTTCATAATTGAAACACCTTATGTTAGCTGTTATTGAAATATGCCAACAGAAGAAACAGTAAGATAATTTACAATTTTCTTTACCATGTATAGCTAAACAAGGAATGAGAAGGGACAATCAACATCATTAGATTCAGTAAGATTTAAGCCAGATAACATCTGCTATTATCATGTGTTTTACTAAACTATTATGTAGAGTGATCGTCCACCAAATTATAGGGCTTTTAATTATAACTTAGGAGGAGTTGTGTAAAGTCTATATGATATGACCTCATGTTTACAGTGGTATATGGGATACTAAGTTTTCATATCTTTCCCTTCCTAAATCCAAGGTACCATGATTTTAAAGATCTATAATCTTGAGCTGTCTTATTTTCTCTATAGGCAACTTTGATATTTCAGATCCTTTTTATTTTATTTAAATTAATATGATGACCACCTTTGGGGCGTCACATTATTCATCGCTTTTATTTGAAATGAGTCATATTGACTTGAATCTCTCTTTGAAGTAGGTAACTTAATGCTGTAAACCTGTAGTATTGTGCATTTATTTTTGTTTTTTGTTGAGAAATAAGCATGTGAATTGAGGATGGAAAAGTAAGAAATGGGAATCCAAGCATTAATTTTAATTTATTAATTAATTGTTCATAAATAATAATTTTATGAAGTTATAAATTTATTTTAAAAATCTTATCATACTGTTAGTCCAGCCAAACAACGGATACCATAAGGCTAACATTGTTTAAGGACATATTTTTAAAAATTTTTTTGTAACAGATGAGTAATTTTTCCCACGTTGCCAGGTTTCCCAAACCCCTTTTTAGTTTTTTTTTCTTTTTTTAAAATTGTTTTTCCACAACCCAGTTCATCACCTAACATAAAAAAATACGATAAAATAAATTAAATATACGAAATGAAATTAGGAAGAAAACAAGAAAATAATTGTATGTAGATAGAGATACAACCTGTCTGAGATTTGAACCCTATAATAATTGTAATGTGCAAATTAAACATGCCTGTAAATACATTTCTATATGTGGCGGAAATATTTTGAGCAAATTTTTTTTGTGTTATTTTTCACGTGTGTTCTTGAACATGGTACATGGCCAGCACAATGCTTGAGGATGGATTTTTTGGATAATGCAGGGTGCTTTAGCCAAAGCATGCCTTTTTGTATGTTGGCAATGGCAAGGTGAACTCCTGGGAGTGGGACTTTGACCCACTTGCTTCATCCCACAATTATTGTTGCCTGCAAAGTGGCATATCATGAACCAGCCCCTCATCTGACCAAAAGATTCCACCATCTATGTCATGAATGAACTGAGTATCTAAACTCGTTGTAATGAAAAGAAAACCTAATAAAAAAAGGGGGGAAAATAAAAAAAATTCTCTAAAATTTTGGCCTTAATAGTATTTCAGTCTAGCACAATTAGGGTAATAAGCAGTGATATTATCACAGCATCGCAGTAGCTAAACTACTGTGGGAAACAAATACGCGATATTATTAGACCATTTAACATATTAATTTGCCTGAAACTATGTGCCAGAAATATTTCTGCCATATGCAAGTGTATATTTATAGGATCATGCTAATCAAGTATTTAGTAGCAATGCTATAGCCCCAACTGTTGGTGATTAGGTGATTTGCAGATATTTCTATATCCTATACAGACAAACATCTAAATCTCACTCTGGACTCCTGCTTATAATGTTTTGGTTGGTCTTTTTTATACTTTTTAAAATTTTATTTAATATCACACGTGAAGTCCATCCTATACCCACCAACACATTATTGGTGGATGGATCTTTTGGACAGTCTAGGAAGCCTTGGGCAAGGGATGCCTTTTTGTATATTAATGGCAATAGGGTGATCTGTAGGGGGTAGGGCTCTGCCCCACTTGCTTCAACCCACTCTACCATTGTCATCTCCAAAGTGGCATACCATGGACTGGTATCCCACCTTAGCCTGAAACATTCCACCAACTATACCACAAATGAACCACATACTTTAATCAACATACATTAATACCCTTAAATACATTGTAAAAATAAACTCAAAATAAAAAAAGAAAAAAGTTTTAAAAATTCCATCATTGGGATTTGAATTGCTAACCTCTGCGTAAGATATGTGGATTTCAGGAGGGCACCATACCAGTTATAAAATTTACCAAATCTAAATTTCTATTTAAATGAAAAAATATGGAAAATCAACCAATCACAACATTGTAATGCCAGCGTCCAGAGGGAGATTTAAACGCTTCTCTATACATTTTGTTTGTTTATGCTAAAGCCCTATAGATACAAGTCTGGCAATTCATCATTTTACATCATACAACTAGTAAGTATAAAAGTAAAGGGATAATGGAAGGAGCACTATATTATAACACTCACAACAGTTGTAGGAATGTATCAAAAAGAGAGAATTATATCAAGGTATTGTTATTTCTCTTTCACTCATTGCCAATTCATCAGAATCAGATTAAATTAAGCAAAAAAAAAATATTCAAGTGCTTTTTTAAAAATTCCTTTTATATAATTTTAATTAGTTTGACAAACATAATTATTATGAATAAATCAAGAATAATCTGAATCATTACAAAAATTACTACGTAATAAATCATGTGGGGACTATACATCTTGTACACACGATGTCATTTCTTGTCAAGTGTATTAAACTCTGTATAATATATACACTTTGTTTGTTCATATGTTCTTACTTGTACACAGGCAAGTAAGATACAATGATTGGGTAATGATAATACCATAAACAAAGATTTTGATGATGTCTTTGACTGGTACACAGTATTATGTCATTGTTTATCAATTGCCATAGCAATGAATAGGAAATGACATACTTTCTATAATACATATACATATAAGATCTGAAAGATCTTATAAGAACGAAGTTGGGAACGAGTCGAAAGAATGCTTTATTTTAATCGAAGAATTCAAAACGAAGATCGTTTCCGAAGTAAAGCTAGTATAGCGGAATTATAAGCGAGAAAGTAATGAACGCGGCAAAAGCGTGTATGCACGAAGCAAGCTGAAAATGGGGAAACCGAGGTCAGTGTATGTAGGTTCGAACAGAGAGTGAATAAACGGTTACACATAAACAAAGTCGGTATATCGGAGATATAGGAACAAACGTGAAAGATAAGAAAGCGAGTAAATGGAAAGAGAGGAAACAAGAAGGAACATGGAGACGACTATGTGACGGGTGATTCTTACATCCACCCTCCCCAGACATTTATGAGTGGAGGAAAACAAAAGGGAATCACTGATTACATTTGGTGTCAAGCAAAAGTTTGCTCGCGTGATATATTCTATTACAAAGAGGTCCTCGACCCATATTCACAGAAAATACGTTGTTCGATAAGCGCTTCTCAATACGGAACGGACCTATGCGTATACAATCTAATTTTTCACGATTTAACTTACTACCATTGTCGACGTAAATGGTATCGCCTACGTCAAATTCTATCGAAGACTTATTTTTATCGTATAACGTTTTGTTATACTCGTGATACCAAATTGAATTACTTAAAGTGATTTTGCGATCAGCCACGAGTTTGGGAGGAGCGGATAGAGCGACGGGAACGATTTCATCTAAGTAACCATTCAGGAGATAAGTAGGAGCAAATTTCGTAATGCTGTGGGGGGTGTCGTTGTACTGCTGTACGCATTTTGCGGCGAGAGCAGCCCAAGATCAACCCCAAGGAGAGGTAGGATCATGCTTTGCGCATCAAATACGGTTAACAATGGTCTGATTGAGTCGTTCATTCAGGCCATTGGAAGACGTGCTGTCGACAGCAACAAAGACATGTTGAATATTTGAATGGGAGCAAAAGGAGCAAAATTCGTTGGAAGAGAGACCTCCGTATTGATTGGTCATAAGCGTTCCAATTGGGTTGTGCTTATGTACCGAGTCAACCAGAAAAATCATCTCCCTTGCGGTTTGCCCTTTTGAACAGAGGGTGTAAGCGAAACGTGAAAAATGGTCGACTAATAGGTGTAGATAACGTAGTTTAGATTTGCCATCGCCGAAGCCACCAATGGTGTCTAGGGACATGACTTGGAATGGATGGTTGGCGGGGCCGAGGATGCCCAATGCGGCGCTGCGTTGAGAACGACGAGATTTATTACAGATACAGATAGTACATGAGCGACAATACGAATTTATCGAGTTATACATGTTAGGAAACGAAAAGTGTTTCGAGATAATCATAGTGGTATGTTTCAACCCTATGTGGCCGTAGTTTGCATGGACAAGTTCGATCAAGCGAAGACCGGCAGGCGGATCCAATATAATTCGAAGTCGATTGCGAAATTTACAAAAAAGGACACCATCCTTGGTGATATCGCGATCTAGGGGAGTTACAGAAGATTGTAAAGAACGGATTTCTCCAAGGGACAGAAAACTGAATGTGGGAAGGATGGGATCAGAGTTTTCAGAGGGTTCGAGAACGGGATTTTGAGAAAGAGAATCCGCTTCGTAATTTGAGGATCCAGGTTTGTAGAGAATGTCAAAGTCGAACTGGAGGAGTTCATTGGCTAAGTTGCCAAGCTCCTCGTCAGTTCGGGCTTTGAGGTTTAGATTAGCAAGTGGTTTATGGTCGGTAATAATGGTAAAGTGGCGACCGATCAACCAAAAATGCCAAAAACGAATAGCCTCACGGATGGCCAAACTTTCAATGTAGATTGCCTTCTTCTTTGTTTGCGCATTTGATAGCTTACAAGAGAAATAGGTGACAGGTTTTTTATGTCCGTCGTCCTGAGTCTGTTTTAGCATGGCGCCTATTCCCACCCCACGGGCGTCAGTGTGGATGAAAATAGGTTTTGTGCGATCGTAGATAGCCAAAATGGGTGACGAAGTTAGAAGGCGAATAACATTATCGAAGCTTTGCTGACATGTGGTTGACCAGTGGAAAGGGATGTTTTTCCTAAGGAGTTGATGGAAAGGTTCTAGGAGGTTTACAGAATTAGGGATAAATTTACGATAGAAGTTAATCTTTCCGAGAAATTGTTGAATGTTTTTTCTGGAGGAGGGAATGGGAAATGATTTTATGGCGACAAGATTGTCAGTGAGGGGTTGTACGGTGTTGGACCCCAGAATATGGCTCAAGTAAGGGATGGATGATTTGGAGAAATTACATTTTTTTAAATTTAAACGAAAACCTTCAGCGTAAATTACATCAAAGACGCGTTGAACATGGTGAACATGTTCTTCGAAAGTACGAGAAAACACAAGAATGTCATCTATATAATTAACTGCGAAGTTGGTAATGCCTTAGCGAAGGAAAATGTCAGACAGAATACGTTGAAAGATGGCTGGTGAGATTTTGAGGACGAAAGGCATCGAGCGCCACTCATAATGTCCGTGTTGGGTGATAAATGCCGATTTGTATCTGTCCGATTCCTTAATGGGGATCAAATGAAATGCGGCATTTATATCCAATGCGGAGAAGTACGAGCAGTCCCGAGTACGAATAAGGATTTCGTCAATCAATGGAAAAGGTTGACTTTCTGGAATGATTATTTTATTTAATTCGCAAAATTCAACGCACATTCGGGTTTTTTCTTTAACAGAGCACAGGCCCTCTTTCTTGTACTGCATGGTGACTGGGGAAGCAAAAGGAGAAGACGATTGAACGATCATTCCATTGCGAAGTAATTGGGTGCACTGAGCTTGAATTTCCTCCTGGTCCTCAAAAGAACAGCGATAGGGCTTTTTTGCGACGTAGGTATTTTGTGATAAATTAATAGGGCATTCGTGTTTCGTTACATTGCCCACATCAAATTTTCTTTTACCGAAAATAAAGTGGTTTTTGATTATAAATTTGTGAAGAATATCTTCTTCCGTAGGGTCTAGATGAGACACTTTATTTTTAAACATGTCGTACGACATATAGTCGTTCCATATTACGTTAGTGTTTAGCGAAGTAGAGTGGATACTTGTCGACGTTTTTACGTTATTTTGTGAAATTTTTAATTTGTGATCTAGAGATAGCTTAAAGAGTGGAATTAGATCAAGGCCGATAAGAAAATCAAACGAAAATGTATCTGAATCGATTACGTATAAGAGAACTCGGTGTGTAATATTAAAAATCAAAATTTTAAGCATAGTAATGCCTAAGATAGCGCCTTGCCGCTTGTCGTGTTAT
This sequence comes from Ericerus pela, assembly GCA_011428145.1. Classification (NCBI taxonomy): domain Eukaryota; kingdom Metazoa; phylum Arthropoda; class Insecta; order Hemiptera; family Coccidae; genus Ericerus; species Ericerus pela. The sequence continues at coordinate 546,558 of WOFM01000486.1, forward strand.
AGGTCGATTTAATCGGAAGGTATTTAAAATTTTTTATTTTCTTAAGCTCCTTAAGGGCGATAGTGGAAGCGTTAGCTCCCGGGTCATAAAGACCACGACCAAATAAGGATTCGTAAATAACCTTTAACACGACGAACGAGGGCTGCTTTAGTTTTTTTGAACCTCGTTCACTTCCATTTGCAAATCGTCTACTTCTAAAGTGTGGACGGCTTTCGTGTCCAGTTTTTGATTATTATTGTTTTTACGTTCTTGATCACGTTTTTTATTATAACAATTTTTTTCGGAGTGAAAACGTTCGGTGCCCTTTTTAAGACAATACGGACACGGAACTTTGGGACAACGAGAGAAGAAAGCAGAATTTGACGTAGATGAAAACGAGTTCGAAGACGGAGATGACGAAGAAAACTGACGAGAAGTGGCTGGTTTATCGAACGAATTTATCAAAGGTAACAACTTACTCAGGGAATCACATTCGTTGAGATTGATGCAGTCCTGAAGTGTTGATGGCAGACCGAGGGCCACGTGAGCGATTTTAGTCAACTCGTCCATCTTCGGATTAAATGACACCAAGAGGCTCAGTTTATTCTGACAGTAATCACTTAGGGATCCGTTATAATATCGATATGCAAAAGCCGAACGAGCAGAGTGGAGACCACGTAGACGGAAATTATCTAAAAACGAGGTCCGCCAGAAGTCCCATGAAGTCGTAGCCGACAAAAGTCGGGTGGTGGTGTACCAGTTCTCGGCGGCATCTTCGAGAAAGAGACGGATTGTCTCCCAGAAGTGATCTTGGGTTATTCCTAGACGTTGGCACTCTTTTTCACAGATCTCGATCCATGCTTCAGCATTGGAGTTCGACTTTGCGTTGAATTTCGGGATTACGGCGTCTTTAACTATGGAAGAAATAAAGCGGGGTTGAGCAGGAGCAGAATCGCGTGATGGAGAAGCAGGGGAAGAGCGAGTGGGTGGCGAAATAAGATCGTCTTTGTTGAAAATATTGAGCATCGTACCGAGGAAAGTCGGGTTGCCTGCGTCATCAAGATAGAGAGTGGCGACGTCGTCAGGAAGAGTTATTTTAGAGATGCAGTGTGCCCAACGAGGAGCGAGTTCCTTTTTGGCCGCCATGGCGATAGGAAGAGCGAAAAGGCGATCGTGATATGTGAGTGCTTTACAATTCGAAGGAAAAGCGAATATTTCCGGTTCGTTGTTATCTATAGTTTGGATCCAAATCAAATTGGTAACCGTTGTTGCCAAATTTGAAGAGGAGGGTTCAGCACAAACCATAAGCTTTACGCAGACTGGAGACATTTTGAGAGAAAGTACTTACGAAAAAACAAAATTGAAGGACAAAGTGTTTGTAGAACGAATCACTGAGAGGCGTGAAAACCGCGGGAACAAAATACTAGCAAGTATGCGAAACGAGTGAGAGTTGAAACGAAAGAGTTTTGAATTTATAAGATCTGAAAGATCTTATAAGAACGAAGTCGGGAACGAGTCGAAAGAATGCTTTATTTTAATCAAAGAATTCAAAACGAAGATCATTTCCGAAGTAAAGCTAGTATAGCGGAATTATAAGCGAGAAAGTAATGAACGTGGCAAAAGCGTGTATGTACGAAGCAAGCTGAAAACGCGTACGTAGGTTCGAACAGAGAGTGAATAAACGGTTACACATAAACGAAGTCGGTATATCGGAGATACAGGAACAAATGTGAAAGATGAGAAAGCGAGTAAATGGAAAGAGAGGAAACAAGAAGGAACATGCTCCAAAGACTTTAAGATTTTTTAGATTTGGTTTTATCCCATAAAATAATTCATAGGGTGTTTTAAATCCTTCATTCGCCTTTGTAGGTGATCTATTAATTAAGTAGGCCGCTGTCACTACAGCATAAGACCAATATTTTATGTCAAGGTTGGCATCAATTAACATGGCCCGTACTCTCCTCATTAACATTTGATTTTGCCTTTCGGCAACACCATTCAACTCCGGAGAATATGGCACCACATAATCCATTGTTATGCCAACCTCATTACAATAATTTATTATTTTTATATCAGTATATTCCTTGGCATTATCACACCTAATAGTCCCTATGGGGTATTCTGGAAATTTATTTTTCATGGACACTATAATGTTTTTAAATTCATTCGTCACCTGGCTTTTGTTAGCTATAGGCATGACAAATGTATACTTCGAAAAGTGACCTATAAAGGTTAAAATATATTTTTGTTTCGCCACAGAGGGCGTAAACGGACCCATAATATCTGAGGACGCTATTTCAAATTTTCGAGTTGGCTTAGTTCTAACGCCATTATGACCCAATCTCGAATTATTAGCAACACAACATATTTGGCAATTCACAAAATCCTCATCCCTAAAATTTATATTATCGGGAATG
>WOFM01000486.1:551712-646953 GCA_011428145.1 Ericerus pela
ATATGAAATGGCGAAGCAACAGCAATATCGTATCGAAAGTAGTAGGGGGAAAAACACTTTGTGGTGAGAGTGTACGTATGACATATATATAATGTGATTGTGATGATGATGAAGAAGGAGAGGAGGTGAAATTTCCGTTACAACAACATGTAAACTTGCTGGAAAAACCTTTAACTATATAGCTTAATGGACTGCTAGAACTGATAAGAAATACATAGAGTTAAATAGAACACTGCTAAAGCCACTGTTAACAGGCGTTTTTTTTTTACAAAAAACAACCTTTGGTGATTTTCAAGATTTTATCAGTTGGTTCTAGAAACAACAAAAAATCAGAAACAGCATACCTACTACATATGAAATTGATACCTATTTCATTTATCTTGTGGTAAAAATTATCAGAAATATATTTCAAAATGAAGAAATTTGTGATATTTCAACAGACACCATCAATTTCTAATCACTTCAAACCTTTATAGGACAAATAATGTACCTACTTGAATCTTTTACAATAACTACTTATTTCAGGCATTTTAAAAATGAAAAACGGCAAAATAAAAGCCAAATTTTCATAAATGTCATCCAATTGTTTATTTTCATTAATGTTCATATCATCTGAAATTTATTCTAAATTTGAAAAACGTTTTCTCATCAAATAAAATAAAATAAAATAAATTTTCACTCAAAAAACATATTTTAGTTCATTTAGGACTTGCTCAAGTTCTTACGGTAGTTCAAGAAGTTTTTTTCAAATAAAAAATCAGCAAACGATGAAACTATTTACCTAACAGCCGAATTTTTTGGTTTAAGAAAACCTTACCTCAAACTTTTCAAGAAAAAAGGAACTCTATCCAAAACTTACATTTTCACATTCTGAAGAGTTCGTCGATTAATTTAAATCATTATTCGAACGTTTCACTCATTAATTTCAGACAATAAATTAGTATAGCGTTCTAATATTTCACTAGTATCTGCTTATATTGTTAGGAGTCATGAAAATGTAACTCACAAATTCAATTTTCACACAAAGTACCTTTTTCAAAAAGTAACGCCTGCATTCTTTGGTTTCAAGATTTTATCAGTTCTAGCAGTCCATTAAGCTATGTTTTCAAAGGGAAAAACTTCCTTCCGCGAGTCGCTTATCTTTAATTTATGTTTAATCTCACGATTTATGACGTCATAGGCCATACAAATTTTACTGTCCATCTCCATAGGCTTTCCACAAGTCTAGCCCAAAAAAATGTTGTATTCATAATATTCAAATTAAATCATATCACTACACATCTTGATAACGTTTCGTTCATTCATCATTGTCATTCACATAGGATGTACATGTTACTTATCGACATGTCAGTTTTGACTTGAATAGTAATTAATTCGTCATATTCATCAATTGACTTGTGTCGAAGTGAGATATCAATGAACCGTTTTGAGCTTTGACAAACAAATTTGTGTTTCTGTACTATGCGACCATTTGCGTCCTATGAGAATGACAATGTTCAAATACTTACTCACAGGTACTCGGTACGAGAAATCACACGTTCAATGTGCTTGTGAATACCTAATGCTACCGTCGTTTATCTGAAGATTATTCACAATGGATTTATTGGTTTTATTTCCATTAATCTTCCTGTTATTAGGAGAGGTATGAACCATGGGTACGTGCTCGCATGTTTCGTAATTGAATTTATTTTTTTCAAGTGTTTTTCAACATGTTTTCGCAGCTGTTTCCGTATGCATACACAACACATAAGAAAAATTTGAATTACAATCCAGGCGATATGAGTAATTCAGACATAGTTAGAGGTGAAGAGTACAATAAAGAGCGAAACCCATTTGTCGAGGAAACAAATTTCTTAGGTAAGAAATACTTTACCTCTGTGTACTTTAAAATTTTTTTTTTGTGTATTGTTGTCTTGGTTGTTTTGTTTATTTCTTGTATCCGTGTGGCTGTATGTATTTTCGATGTAAATGAACAAAATGTTTCTCATATTTCTTTGACTCATGAATTAATTTTGAATGAAGTAAGTTCAATTAGTTCTTCCTCCTGTAGTTCTTGAAGTTTTTGTTGTTTTTGATGAACTAGATTTTGTTATTTGTATTAGACAAGTTGTTATGTCTCAGGAAAGGTGCTATTCCTCCGTCACTGATTTTTATAATCTCATATAAAACATTCACCTTTTATTTTAGAAGTAAAGCCTGTGCCATTTTGGCCCTCCAGTGAAATTAGCTTCGGGCAGGTTTCTGGTGTATCTTTGGATCTACAGGGAAACGTATACGTTTTTCATCGAGACAAACGCTCATGGGATAAGAATTCATTTCTTTTAAATAACACATTTGCTGAAATATATCTTGGTCCTATTTCAAATCCGACTGTGGCTGTGATTCATCCAAAAACTGGCACGCTTCTTTACTCATGGGGCCAAAATATGTAAGAAGAAATTTACTTACTCATGGCCATAAATTTTCAATTTTTTATTATAAATATTTTTTTTCTTCAGGTTTTATTTACCGCATGGCATCACCGTCGACTCTCAAAATAACATTTGGATCACAGATGTAGCTATGCACCAGGTATTCAAATTTCCGCCAATTTTGAAAAGTGGGTCTGGTAATACGAACCCACTGCTGCAACTCGGTACCAAGTTTGTGCCTGGTAGCAGTAAATTCAAGTTTTGTAAGCCTTCGGCCGTAGCTGTTTTACCAAGTGGCGAATTTTTTGTGTCCGATGGTTATTGTAACGCTCGTGTGATGAAATTTGCTGCTGACGGTTCTCTGTTGACAGAGTGGGGTCGTTCGACATTGACACGTGGTTGGTAGTGAACTCAGTGACTGTTTATTTCGACAGGTTCACGTGTTTATGCGTTTAATTTTTTGTACATAGGGATAGTTGAACCTCCACCTTATTACTTCAATGTGCCTCATGATTTGACGTTAATCGACGATCGAAACTTAGTTTGCGTCTCAGATCGCGAGAATGGTCGTATTCAGTGTTTCCAAACCACAAATGGAAGCTTCGTGTTCGAAATTAACAGATCGCATGAGATTGGTTACCGTTTATTCAGCGCATCATATACATCAGCTGCTGGTAAATTCTGAAAAAGCAGTTATATCCAGAGATGTTTATACTATACTAGATATCGAACTCATATAATTTTATAGGGACAAAACATGAAGCTATCTGCCACTATCTTTGAATTGGGCATAAGTACCAAATGAATGTAGGGGTGGAATAGGATTTTCAAATCAAATTGTATTTTATATGGGGTAAATTTCATTTATTTTGGAATTGGGTATATTATATACAAATCCTGAAGCGACACTCCATGGCACTTTGGCTTATGCTGGCCCTGGATTTTTGCTGGCATCTCTTTTTGGTAAAATTGTAGAATTTGTTGTTTTGGTGGAATGCAACGAATATTTTTTTTCCGTGTCTGTGTTGCTGCATCAAATATGAGGGAATAATTTGCAAAATAATGTCGGAGAAATAATTTTGAGAAATAATTAACGTTTTGTACGTTTATTATAGTGATTAAAAATAGTCATAATGAAATAGATTTATACAAAAAAAAATTTTTGTTCCTAAATAAAAATGTTAATATACCTATAATATGCCTAAAACAAAAATAAACGCAATTTACCCCATATAAAATACAATTTGACTTAAAAATCCTACTGCACCCATGTATTTATGTGATGCTTATGTTCACTTCAAAGATGGAGGCTGATGGCTTCACTTTTCTCGCTGAGTTTGGTATCCGATATAGTACTAACATTTCTGGCTATATCACTATCCAGGAATGTGCAGGGTTTCAACCTGCCACAAATCCTCGTTATGAGTTTTTCCTAAAACTTTTTTCTGTCTTTCACTTGACTAATAGCAAGAAAATGGACTAAAATACATTAATAAAAATTTGACCTGTGGCAAATTCCTTGTAGAATTTCCCTATGAATTTCCTGTTTTGGGAAGTGAATCAGTAAGAGGAGCTCGCCAATTTTTCCCCTTAAAAATGAAAAACATTTTTTTACATTTCGTGAATATATGCTAAAATTGCTCAGTAGTTGTGAAAAAATATACTACACAAAAACAAGTTTCTTTTGTAATATTTCTTAGTGAGTTCCAAGATTCTCATTTCTAAGTATAAAGTTTTCTGCATTTTAAATCTGAAGGTGTAGATAATCATATATAAATAGCATTGACCACGCTTTTGCTTTCTTCTTTTTAGGTGGTTTATTCTTTATTGTTAATGGGCCAGTCTTAATGAGTGACCTGGCGCATGGCTCCGTCATTCACGCAAACGACATGCCCAAGCTGATAAATACATTTCAGCCGGCAGGTGAACCATTTGAAAATCCCCATGACGTTATCGTATCGCCTAGTGGTTCCGAGGTATATGTAGCCGAATTGAATCCACACCGAGTGTGCAAATTCCAAGTGAATTATCAGAGTGTGAAAACCCCAGTTTTTGAACGACAGTCATCTGAAGGTATTTAGACAGATATGAAACATCTTTCGCCTGATTTGTGTACGTCTCTGGTGTTTATATTTCTTACAAATTTTTTGTTATTGTTGCACTCTCACAATATACCATAGATGAAAAATCATCGGGTACCATGTTAATGGCTATATTTATAACCGCGGTTGTTATATGCTTTGGAGCGGTGCTATTGGCGGCAGCACTGATTTACTCGAAAGCCAGAACTCGTGGTAGGTCCTTACTACTCGAAGATCTGGAACTTGAATCCAGAATGGATGAAAATTTGCTTTAAACGCTTTTATTGTATTGTTTGTGTGTGCGTTTTTATTTTGCCATATTTTGTTTTGTATGTCCGTATTTTCATTTTCAGTTTTTCTTTCTCAAGCATTTTTGCTCGTTAGTTGCTAGAAATCATTCTATGTTTTAGTTAATTTTATTTTATTTGTGTATGTTTGTCGATCGTACTTGATTTTTGGCTGTGCATTGTCTGATGATGTTCGTATAATTTAACAACATACTGTTTTCTTGTGAATATAACTTATTTTATGACAGTCTTCATCAAATATACAAGTCATTTCACTCCCTGAAAAAGTAGGTTCGTCGAATTTAGTTCCATAAATCACCACCGTAGCGCACATTCGATGAAGTATTCCTCAGAGTATCAACTAGATTCAAGTCTGTAATCGTATCATTTGAATCACAGAATGCAAACTAAATTTCAGCAATATCTCCCAAACCCAACGTATGATTTCATCAAAATTTTCACAAATACTCAAGCTAGTAAATCCAAATGATTCATAAAAATTTCAGCTCAATCCTACTTTCGGTTCTTGAGAATTGATTGTGTTCATATAATTTGAATCGTTTAATCTGACACAATTTCTCCAGAACCAAACGTTCGATTTCAATTAAATTTTCTCAGAATCTCGAGCTAACATGTGACTATTTATCTGCAAAATTTCAGTTTTTTAAAAGCAATAGTTCTCTCACAATTGTTACAAATCATTATTTATGATATATTATTTCGGCTGATATCTCTCCCTTCTTCTCTTCATCAGTTTCTCTCATTCTATATTTCCCTTTGTCCCTTTGATAAGTTAAATAATTATTTTTCTATCTATAAAATATCTATCTCATTTTCTTACAATACAGCAGTATAATAGGTTGGTAGGTATTGATTTTGAACTTCGTAACTTTTTATAGCCCCATATCTCAAGAAAAGGGCCATATGAAGCCACGAAATTTTGTGGGTATATCTATGTCATTGAGTACTATACATTTTTGTAAAGAAGATTCTGAAAAACTTTTTTGGGGGTGAGATAGGGTCAAAATCCACAACTTGGCCACCGGGGGAGACATGGACCTCGGACTTGGCTTAAAACCTTCCTTGAGATAACACAAATAAGTCCTGAAAATTTCAGATTGATTAATTGAGCGATTCTGAAGTAATGGGCATACAGACTGACAGACAGACACAAACATTCACATTTTATATAGGTAGTATATATGTATATAGATTAATCCTAAAGTGGGAAATTCTTGATTCGTAATTTTAATGCTGAAATATTGAGAAAAAAAATTAATTGGTGATTTCTAATGAAGTCTTTTGAAATTGTTAATTATCTTAACGACTTGAGAAAATCATTCTAAATGATTAGGCAACAGTTGATCGATGGAAAACGAAGGATTAAATGAAAAAGAAGAAAAATTGTCGTCATTAGTCTGTCCGTTCTGCTCACTTTTAAACCCTCGCACTAACTCCAAGTTTTGGGTCAGCAAATGGGAAATTTTTAGCAATTCACTTCACAAGTTTAAATTTGATCACTCAAGCGATTATGGAAGCGCTTGTTCGAATCTAATCGGTTTTTTTTTTACATGTTTTCCTAATTTATAACTACTTTTAATAAGTTTTATTTATTTTTTGTTTTCTATACTGTATGCATAATTACAGTGAATATGAGGAGCAGCAAGCCTATGCCTGAATATTTCCTAATTTTATAAGTTAGCCATTCGATTTCTCATGTTTAAAATCATCAGAACCTATTATATTTATGAAAAGCAAAATTTTTTCTGTTTTTTGTAAAAAAAAAAGTACTTTTTTCAATCATAAATCGGTAATTTTTTGTTTTTGCTCTTCTTCCTGGAAAACCCTTTCTATTCATATGTCGATGGATTTATATGTTTTTAGAAAGTCGGCGTTGGCTTTTTTTTTTCAGTTTTGAAAGAACTAACTATTAATTCGTGGATTTGACTAATTTAATGACGAGATTATATATTATGTATATTGTTTTAATCAGTTTTACGTCATGCACAGGGTGCTGGTTTTGTATGTAAGTTCCATGATAAACGAATATTTATGTGACTTTTTTGTTGTCCGCAGGAAAACAAGAATGTTGATTATGTAAATGGCCAATTTAAAACTTTCCTAATTTAGGAGTAAGTTCGTATAAACCTTAAAGTTTAAGTAATTTGTTCTCGATAATCAAAAATCTCTTTAAAAATTCAGAATAGAAACTAAGTAACCTGTAAGTTGTAAACTTTTTTAAGAATATTTCTGGTACAAAAATAGGGACTTAAAGAACGACAGTGCAATGTTATAGTACAGCTCAAAACCGAACTGTGATCTTTACATAATAGTTCGTTATTATTACGTTCATTTACGTCCATTGTGTAATTTATTGATACAGTATTCCATTCGTGTTTTTGTTATTTTCCTCCTTTTTTTGTGATATTTATTCCTTTTTCTGGGGTATTGCTATTAAATTGCTTTTACATATACGCTTTTCGCAATTTTTATTTCGCATCCATTATGATTCTCTTTTATTTTTTGTTCGCCTTTTCAAGCAAATTTAGTTACAACATTTATACGTTTCACGTATAATACGTGCAACGGATTAGAGATGATGAATGTTTAGAAATAGAACGCATGAAAGAGTGGATTATATAGTTTGGATGGTAGGTGAAGTTGCGAATAATTTTTTGACGTACAGTACCTTAAGTAAGTTTTTTTTCATCTTATTTAAAACGAGAAAGTGGTATTGAGCCATTATGAAATTCTTCTGACAGTGTTGTGCTCATTTGTTCGTAGGTTGCACTGGACACTGCAAAAACCCGAAATGGCTGATAGGTCGGTCAACCGTTGAGGGTTTCAAAATTGGCAATTTTTTAGGTCAGCAGCATCAGGGTTTTGTAAAATTGAATAATTTTGAAGAAAGTGACGAAGACGATGCAAACGTTAGCCCGACGTTTGCCTGAATTAAAATAATGATTTTTTTAAGTACAAACAATATTTATATTTTATTTTGTGTTTTTATTCGCACAAGTTCCGACAAATAAAAAGTTTTGTTTCTCTTTAAATAAGGTATTGTGTTTGATTATTTGAGTCGATGATAAATATAACGAAAATACATATTTATCTCGAGAATTTAAATCTGTTATTTCCCTTCTAAATAGGCTTTGGCTTCGTAGCGATTGTAACCAGTGGATTGAGGATATATTTTGATGTAGAATTAGGGGAAGGAGGACGGTCAGAAACAAGTGACTCATATTGTTCATAGTCTACTAAAAATAAATTTTTCCGTCATGTACTGGAGCAGGATTAGAACCAAAATGAATTCATCTCATTTTAGGTTGGGATTGTGATGGCAGCCGGTCTTGAATTTGCAACCTTTCGATTTTAAAGCCGAACGCATAATCTCTATGCCACGCGGACTTCGGTTATCTATTGTTAAAATACATCAATGAACCCAGCGAAATGACTCGATGCAGCTTTGTTGGAAAATGGTAATTCCTTGTATGTTTTCTCGAATATGTAATGTCAGGTAATGTAGTTTCCACGAATATGTAGGTACGTTCCCCCAACTCCAGAGATTACGATAATTCAACATTCTAGGAGGGGTTTTCAACAAAAAAAAAAAATCTGTGAACACCCAAATTTATCAGCGTTAGACTGATCGGCAATTGTGAAAGACGTAAGCCATGAGGAAGCTCCGAGAGCATGAAATGTATTAATTTTATTTTTTCTCAAAATTGAATTAAGTAAGGAGGCAAACAACTTGTCAGCCAGCCTCTGGACAAAATCAGGCTCATAGAACTCGTCGTATAGAACTACTACCCCATTTTCACCGGAACAAAAATTTTCCAATATTATTTTCGAAATAATTAGGGAGAAAAATTTAAGAAGAGATTGATGAAACGCAAATTGGAGACGTGCCTAATGTTGAAAAACTTGGTTGTTTACAAGAAACTGCGTTAAAAAGGAGAGTAAACAACGAAAACTTAATGATATTACCTTTTTATTTCTTCATGGTTCATTCGGGTTAATAATGTGCATTAGAAGTTCAACCAGCCGATACCTACGTAGCTGTGTAATTATGTAGTAAGGGAATAAAGTCTTAAAATTTATTTTCCTTCTTTAGAAATTTTTTTTCTTTTGGCAGGACAATAAAATATTATCATAATTCATTTATTTAAAGTAAACTTTGCCATATTGAAATTTTTTCTTTTCTTCATACTAACGGGTAAGATTTTATTTTTTGTAGAGATTTAGAAGAAATAAATAAATAAATCAAATTTGAAATGTTTTATTTCAAGGTTTCAACATCATTTGGCACATGAAACAGAAACCTATATTACCGAGTGAGGTGAAGCGAATCTATCAATATAAAATGCATACTTTCTCACCATATGGAGGCGAGGAATTTTCTTACATTGATAAAATTTAGGATTGAACAAACGAAAAATTCCATGATTTTTATTAGCACCGTAACGTAACAAAAAAGCTAAAGCAAAACCAACATGACTGTAACACCTTTTTGAATTGATATAAAACTGATAGGACGATTCTATTTTATAGGTTTTTCAAAATGTATGATAAAATTCTTAGTAGATTTCCATTTTCAGGGCAGTTTTTTTATAAATTAATTAAAAAACACACCTATGGCTACTATGACATAATACAGTCGAATCAGCCTAAAACAGAACCCGCTTAAGCTGGAATCCTCCTTATAAAGGAAAAATCCTATGTTCCCAAATTTCTCTAATAGAAAATACGTGTAAAGAGTACCTTGATAAAACAGAACCTGTTTAATGCGGAAACGGAAAGGCAAAACTAATTTCAGATAAGACATTTACCTCTGTAATATGGAAATCCTTTCAGATTGAAATGTGAAATTATCTATCGATTCTATGAAAAGAAAAAAAAAAAGAGGTGGAACTATCAGCTTGGCATATTATCGATTTAGTTTGTCTCTGTTCTGTGTTCTCTATTAACTCATAATTTTTTTTGTGAATATGGCTACAAAATGTAGAATTTTAACTGCCTGAAGTAGAATTATCACAATTGCTTAGTCAGGACAAATATACAGCTTATGTTAATTTTGATGTAAATATATCTACAACATGTGATATTGAGGAAGAAAAAAAGAGGTTGACAATATTAACTCTTCAGATGATGAGAGTCATAACTTGAACAATCGAGAAGCATTATATTATGCGAAACAACTAACCAACTTTGCAGCTATTACAGGTGACAATGACCTACTAAACCTAATAGTTCAATCGCAAGAAATCATCAAAAATAAGATATTACTTCAATCCCATTAGAAAAAAATAACTGATTTTTTCAAATTATAAGTTTGACTTAATTTCTGTTCTATAACTTACCTATTATTTAAGACACTTTTTTTTTTTTTTTTTTTTTTTTTTTTTTATAATGGTATCTGTATTCAATGGAAATCTGTTTATAAGGGAAACAATGTTGGATCCACAGGCTTTCCACTTTACACACGTTCGACTGTATGCAATTAAAATTATACAATTAAAACTTAATTTATCATGAAAATCAATTCACAAAATAAGTTTTAATTATATAAATTGGGTCATAATAGTTATGTGTTTTTTAATTAATAAGAAGAAGTTTTCAAAATGTGTAGATTAGTTACTACATTTGACGACTAATCAAAAGCATTTAGTGTTGAGATAGAGAGAGAGTTGACAGTTATTAAAATGAATTTACGACTTAAGTTTCTGGTAAATTAATAGCTTTTATGATTGACAAATTAAATATGGGTAGGAAAATGAAAATAAATTTTAGTAAAATACTCTTTGGTATTCAACAATTGCACTAAATGCATTTTGATAAGAATCGTTTGACGAGTTACATCATTCAGTGTAAATAATAAATATTATACATAAGATAAAAAAAAAAAAAGTACACAGAGTAAGAGAATAATGGTAGAATGATAATATAATAACTATACGAAATAAATGCACGTCTAAAATATATACTTATCAGCAAATATTACGAGATTTATTGCACGAACGATAAATATAGGGCTTTAAATTATTCCCATTCAAAGTAAACAATGTGTATGACTTGGTACAAAAAAAAAGAAAAAAAAGAAAAGTAAAACAGAAAACATGATTTTAATTTTAAAATAGTTGTTTGAACTGAAATTTAAATAAAAAAGGAACCTTCTGACTTACAATATTTAAAACTTATAAAATAAAAACAATTTAGAAGGAAAGCGGTCGAGCATTTGGGATCGGTCAATACAAAATAAAAATAGACTACAATGATGACAAACTTTTGCCCATAAATACTCAAAGTTGATTCGAGAAAAACTGGCAAGAAAATATTTTTGATCGAATGTTTGCTCGTTTTGTTAAAGCAGTGTATGCGAAATAAACTTGAAAAATTTAGGAACAAAACGATTACCGATTAACCTATATTTTTTTCAATCTTTTGGCCACGAATTCTGCCTCATTCCATTTCCAAATAACGAACGCAAAGGATCGGAAAATAATTCTAAGAGCTTAAAGAATTCGGAAAATTATTACCAAGAACTCAGCTTTGATTTAATAGGAAAAAATATAAAACTGTCGGTTCAGACTCAACTCTCAAAATTATTTAAGGGGACCGTGTTGCTGTCTCATGGAAAAGTAATAATTCCCTCAGATTTACGCATACGGCTTCTAAATTTAAGCAACGCATAAATTTATTTTTCACGAATGACTTCCAGCAAAAAAAAAGGATTACTTATAATGAGTTGACTGGCGAAAGTTGAAAATAAAAAAGCATAATTGTTGAAGCGAAGCTTCCTTATGTACCCACTACTCATGGAACAACTTTGTGATGACGCCACTACTTTAAGCTGACCGAACCAAAATTTATGAAAATTCACAGATAAAAAAAAACTATTACTCAAAGGGGATTTGAGCCGTCGTCCCACGAGTGTACATTTGAAATTTCGATTTTTTAAGTTCGAATTTTGTACTTCGGTAGATAAGGGGTTAGAATTTTTCATAAAAAATGAGTGACAACGTCAGTTACAGTTTTTGAGGCGCCGAGTAAAACTTCAACGCCCGTTTTTGAATTGGACTAATTATTAGATCCCCTTTGAACCCAAAACGTCTTAGGATTAGTTCTTACAAAATTGAGTGATTCGTGGTGGAATATGTATTTTGAAGCGCTGAGTTCGAATTTATGGTTCATTTTAGAATTGAACAACCCACTGAACTCTCTGTGACCCTAAAACGAGTTGGTTAGAAAAATTTTTAATATTTTGAGTGAAACATTCTCGGGTGTATGTTTATTGAAATGCAAAGTTTCTAACACATGCGAGGAAATGGTCTAAGAACATTTTATTTTTTTTGGAAGTGGTAGGGAGTTGTACTGGGTAAACCAATTTCGCTTTAGTTATGGTTTTGGGGTTCGCTTTTAATTCGTGAATCCTATATAGTATTTATGAGATGAAATTAGGGTAAGGATGCAAACTAAAAAGAATATTCTGAAAGTTAAATAGCTCCTTTCGTATCAAGGATTAGCAATCTCACTGAGTCATTATCGAACAGCTACGGGAAAATAAGCCTTCAATCTATGCATCACGAAAAGTCTTCATTATTTTATTAATCTTAGTCCCAAGGTTGACAACAAATCTTGACAGACACATAAAACAATTCTCAAGTCAAAAAAAGCAGCCGAAAGACTACAATGAATTTAAGGAGAGGTCAAGGAGCCTTCGATGATCTACCAATAGTAGTCGAGCAAACATGAAATTAAATGACATTTCTTTCAATTTTATTCTGGGAAAAAACAAAAAAAAAATTAAAACATCATTTTCATTTTTTCTTAAATTTCAACGTTTTTTTAGTTTTGGGTTGAATGGTCCAAAACCCAAAAACTTAACTTCAAAAGTACGTCGATGACTCTGCATCGTGGTTAGAGAATTTTTTAGTTTCCTGACACAATTAACGAAGGTGTATTAATTATAAATGGAACGGTCTGCAAAATTTCACACAGTGAAAATAACACCATAAAAAAATCTTCAACTTGATAATCTTAAAAATATAAGTGATAATACAAAAATATGACACGTTTTTTTACAATATTGTTTTGGTAAAGTAGGATATAAAACTGTTAAGGAGCATTCTAATGTGCTCTTGTGGTTTATGATACTCGGCATAATTTAACAAAAAATGATTGTTGCAATCCAACATGAGAAGTAAAAATGAAAATCGAATTAAATTCGGAAACAAAATACGAGAGAATGTTAAACACACAAGCCACAAAATCCACAACAAATTCTGTACTAATATCCCATCTTATAAACGTGATTAATTAAATTAGATACGAGATAAAGAGATGGAAAAAATAAAATTGATTAAAAAAAACGAATGTACATAAATTATACGGACGTAACACACTATAATAGGAATGAGAATTAGAGACTTACGAATTAAATTAGAAATACGATTAAAAAACTTAAAAATAAATTTCTTAATTTGTCCAATGTTTAAGACATGCGGTTCCTAAGTACGAAAAAATAAATAAAAATTAAACGTTTTATTTAAAACAATATAATGAAAGGCTGCTTTAAGTAAATCGGATATTTCATGAAAATTTTGATCAAAATTGTACAGCAAACATTTTTAAACCACGATAATAACTCGAGTCCTTTTTCAATTTATTCTCAAGTTTATACAAAAAAAAAAAAAGCTTTACAGAGAATATAAAGAATATAACAATACAAAAGATACTCGATTTAAAAGAAATAACGAACTAACTTACAACATTCATGATTTACGGCCAACTTCTTCATTTTGTTATTGTTTCACCCAACGGTAACAATTTATTTGATTAGGTAAATGCTATATAAAACACACATCACAGAAATTTGGTATCCACTCGTTAGCGTACGAATATAGGCCAGTGTATGAAAATTAAAGGTGGTAAAAGACAATATTTCATTCGTTAATGATACAGAAAATACAGACACCAAATAACGTCGTAAAACAAGAATTTTCGATACTGATATTTTGGTTGGAAACTACAAAAATTCGAATAATAATAGAGACTAGAATGAAGCAAAATTTTCATATTTTGGTTGGTTTTTGGTATAAAATACGAATGAGGAAACAAGTTACCGTCTAGTGGCGAGAGTATCATGAGATGATAGGAAAGGATGTAGAACTAACAGTGTACTCGCACGTGTATGTCCAAGAAGTGAAGAAAAAAAATACTGAACGCATGCAATTCACGTCGCAGATTGACGACAGAATAGAAAAACCTTGGTAGATATTTATAATAATTCATCTGTCAACCTCTAACATCTAATGGAATTCATTAGATCAAGAAAATAGGTACCTTATAATAATGAAAAATCAATACTGTATCCTTACGAAACTGGGACGGAATGAACTACTTGCACTGTTTAATTTGTTCATACATTGAAAACGTATAATCCGAATAACAAAAATATACTTGAAGACCGACTCGTCGTACTCATACGTATTGTTTTCTGAAAAATTCGGAAAGAGAGAGCATGACAAAACATTTACAGGTCCATTCTTCCAGAACTTGAAAAATCAACGGAGAAAATTATCCAATATCATAGATGCACTGACTAAGCAAGAATTCGAAATTATGACAAATTAATTATTCTAGGGATACCCCAAGCAGTCTAAGAAATACCACATCACTACAAAATAAACAATAAGTCAACGTGATTTTCAACTTAACGAATTAAAAAAATTCGCAAAACAAATATTTCTTCACACAGAAATTACAAAAATAATTATGCACGTATTATATTTAGGAGCTAGTTCGATATGGAAAAAGAAGGGACATACTGGCATCTTTCAGTAACAGGCAGTTGTTTGTAGAAAAATGCTTCACTTGTTCCCAAAGTGAAGAGGTCATTCTGTTTGTCTGGGTACAATCTAAAAAGAACTTTGGTTCTCAAAAAGTGCTGAATTTTCCGACCCGATTCGTTGAATATGTTCCGACACAAAGTTCTCTTCTAAGGACATGATATGATCGTATTTAGTATCACATGTCCTTCTAGTCAGAAACGTTGTTCCAATTTTTATATTTGGAGATACCAGTTTCTAAAATTACGAGCCATTCACATCGCAGAGCTTGAACAAAATAAAAACCAAACGAACGTTTTACAAAATAGGGTCGAAAAAAAATGTATTCAGTTATCGGAGAACATACTGAGGATTGAATTTAAGTCACTAAAATTAAATTAGATATAGTATCCTTTATTTTTATTTTGGCTACGTTGAAAAATTCATTTTCATGATTTAAATGCAGAAAAATTTAATTTATCAACTTATTAGTGATTCGTTTTGTAGTTCCAATCACTTTTAAACACATGATGAGAAAATGAAGGCGATTTTCTCGAAAAAAGAAGTCGATATTTACGAAAATTTTCCTCGAAAATCATTTTTAAGCCTTAAGACAAATATTTCGTTCAAACATATTTGCAGAACAGCAGAATGAACCTAACAAATTCCATTGGAATAGGTTCCAAAATTCTAGAGAAAAAATAGCATTGAAGTTCGAAATTGCACCTTTCAATAAAGTCAAAATAAAAATGAAATGACTTTTCAAAAACAGTAAAATAAACTAGTTCTACTCAATTGTTCTTATTTCTGTTACCTCACTTTCCCATGACTAAATAAATTATTTATGAAACCAATAGGGAGAAAATGGTTTAACATTTTTTTTTCAAAATTATTCGAAAACACTCTTTTCTTACAACCTTCAAAAACAATTCATACCTACAAAAAATTTTCCATTATTTTCAATCAGTATAGTGGAACTTTCGGAACAGACTAGGTGAGCAGGTTCGGATAAAAATTTATCGTCTAAAGATAATTACACATTACGTCAATTATATTCATGAAGTAATTGAAAAGTGACTTCGATCGCAAGCAATAATGGCTATGGCACATTTTAAAACAATTCCCATGGAATGAAAGTAGCTAGATTCATAAATAATCAAATAATATAAAGTCGAACCTCTGTCAAGGAATTTCTGTTAAACGAATTTTCTTGGGAACCATGAAATTCCCTTCGAAAACAGTTTCTATTTAATGAAAAAAAAAAAAAAAACAAAAACAAAAAAAAAAAAACAAAAAAAAAAAAACAAAAAAAAAACAAAAAAAAAAAAACAAAAAAAAAACAAAAAAAAAAAAACAAAAATCACATTGAACACGGTAAAATACTGTGGGCTTGGAGCGTACTGATTATATATACAGGGTGTCCCAGTTTTTCCTTCTATCCTGCAAGAGTATGATAGAACTCATTTAGACAAAAAACAAGGTTCTCTTCACCTATGCTCTCGCTTTAAAACGACCGACTTGTAGGCCAGTAAAAAAAGATGAGAGGGCAAATTTCAGAAAAATAAAAAAACTAAAAAAAAACTCTTAAGAGTCCTGCTTATTTACAATGTTTGAGTCAAAATTGCGCTCCTCCGAAACAGAAGAAAATAGTATGTGTAAAACAAGTTGCATAGCGAACGTTGAAAGGCAGTTCCACAAAGACATGTTTTAACGAAACTGCTTTTCAACGTGCGCTGGGCAACTTGTATTCATATACGTTTTTCCTCTATTTCAAACGTTTGAGTGCAATTTTGACTCAGTCAAGGTGGATAAGCAGGACTTTTTTTTATTTTTTTTTTTATTTTTCTAAAATTTGTCATTTCAACTTTTTTAACTAGTTTATAACACGGCCAATATTGAAGAGAGAGCAAACATGAAACGAACTTTTCTTTGTCTGAACGAGTTCTACCATACTCCTGCGGGAGGAAAATCACACTAAGTCGAAATTTTTTTTAGCATAATACGTAATCATTTTTATAAGCTTTTTTCAATATTTCATTGAGTGTATTCTTTATTGCAAAAAAGTGCTGCACTCGAAAAGGGGAGCTATTCCACTAATTTCACGCTATTCAAGCCAATTTTAGATTGGTGCATTGTCACGTGAAAGTGGAATAGAGTCTCCCCTCCCTCAAACTAATTTCTAAGTGAAAAAGATTTTTGTCCAACGAATACACATAATGAAAACGAGCTATTTCAATTGTATTTTTGTGATTCTTATTCAACCCTTGCTCCGAATAAACGAATGATTTCCAAAAATCAGCGCACCAACCGAAAGAAACAAAAATTTCTATTCAACGAATTTTTCTGAGGAACCATCAACTTCGTCAGAGGTTCGACTGCCAGTCAAATAAGTAAGGACTTCCCATGTGGCATAGTTTTAAAAAATTTTTCAATACAGCACATCTACAAATTGAAAATGATTAATTCAAGACGTCAGATCAATAGGATACCTATACTCAACGACAATGCAATTTTCGAGATCAAAAAAATTACGCCACTGGACGGTAACTAAATAGCGGAAAACTACAGCCAAAATTTACATCATAGGATTCATAATAAAATCTTTGGATAAAAATAGTAGTGAAAAAACACAGACAAACTCACGTTCTCGCAATGGTATGGATAAAAAAATTCACAGAAAGCATCAGCTGCCTTAGTTACGTGGACATCGTACCGAAAATGCCGACACTATACGCATTTTTACACGGTTTCACGCTCGTATGATTCTCAAATTGTCTTTTCTGATTGAATCGTTTGTTGCAGTAATGACATTTATACGGTTCGTCTCCGGTATGCCGTCGCCTATGTATCTTCAACACAGCCTCGCGATTGAAGGTTTTATGACAGTAGTCGCACTGGAACTGATTTTCACCGGTGTGCACCTTGTTGTGTATCTGCAAACTCAATTCGGACACATAGCTCTTGGAGCAGCGTAAACATTCAAATATTTTTTTACCCTCATGTAGTTTGGTGTGCGTTTGCAGATTCGCCTTGGTCACGAAAGTTTTGTCGCACGAATCGCATTTAAAGGGCTTGACGCCTAAATGCTTGCGCAGGTGCATCTGAAGGGTGGGTTTACGAGTAAAGCACTTTCCACAGCGCGAACATTCGAAAGGTTTCTCTCCGGTGTGGATGCGCATATGCGACTTCAAGCTGGTATTGGTGAAGAAATTTTTCTCGCAAAACGTACATTCGTATAGCTTAGCACCGATATGCATTTTGATGTGCAGCGAAAGGCTGCCCTGTTGACTGAAACATTTGTTGCAAAAACGACACACGAATGGTTTCTCACCGGTGTGAATGCGCACATGTGTAGCATAGTTGGTCTTCCAGTTGAACGATTTTCCGCAGTATTCGCACTTGAACGGCTTTTCGCCGGTGTGAATGCGAAAATGAGACAATAAATTTGATTTTAGAGCGAAGGTACGATAGCAGAAGTGACAGCTGTATCGGCGACCGGTATGAGTTCTGCGATGCATATAGAAACTACCTTTTTTCGTGTACGATTTACCGCAGATTTCGCATTCGTATGATTTGTGCACGATATCTGATGGATACATGGACTAAAAAAAAAAATTAAAAATGTTATTCCTAAAAAAAAAAGTAAATATTTCAGACATGAGAAACAAATGCCAAGTCGATTACAAAGAAGCAAAAAGGCGAAGGTTGTAAATTATTCAAAATATTTTACTACTAGCTCATCCTCGTTCAAAAATTCATAGAACTCAAGGATGCATGAACATAACTATTTTTCAGATTTTTCAACTTTACTTCAAAAAAAAAAAAAAAAAAAAAAGCATCAAAATTTCTCTTTAAATTTTTCTAAGTGCTTTAACTCTGAGGTATTTACTCAATGACTAAAACATTTTTAGATGTCGAAGTAGAAAGATGTACAGAGGAGAAACAGACAGAAAGAGTTAGTCAGGATTCGGTGACCTAATAATGTCCTCAACTTGATTAAATAAATTCTCATCATATTTGAATCATATGATCTAAACAGAATTTCGGCGATATCTTGGAAACCAAACCTACGATTTCAGTTAAATTTTCATAGAATCTTCAGCTAACGTGTAATTATGTCTCGCCAAAATTTCAGTTCAATCGTACGCTTGGTTCTCGAGATATATCGCTAAAATTACCCTGCTTGTTTGAATATCATTTGAATTAACCAATATAAACAGAATTTCAGCGATATCTCAATAAATAAACGTGCGAATATAGTCAAATTTTCGAAGAATCTTTAGCCACTATACTTACCTATATTAGACACCAAAATTTTGGATTTCGAACACTAACGGTACTCTCGAAATTTCTTTTGATAAATTTTATTGTAAATGTTCTCAATACTTTTAAAGTTTAAACAGCCCATAATCCCGAAATAACACCGCTACTAGCGCAGTTAAGTGGATACATTAAGTTCTAATAGTCTACTAATGCCAAGCATGCATTTTCAATCATATACTGAAGTAAATACCGATAGAACCGAACCGAAAACACCGCGATTTTGAACCAAAATATGACGGTGGCCAGTCTCGAAATAACAACCTTTAAACTGCAAAGCCAAGCAACTAACCATTACGCCGCGCCGACTTCTTTTCTAAATTATATACTTCATTTTAAATATGGTCTAATGCCAATACATAAGGTACCCGTAACCGATAACTATATCCAAGAATAATCTAAACTTGTTGAAAAATTTCGTTTGTCATTTGATAACAACGAAAGCCTGATTTCGTTCCGAAACCAAAACTGAGATTTATAGTAAAATGTAGATTTCTGTTGAATTTATCAAAACATCTAAGATCATAAACTGGTATGAGGGAATTCATTATCGATTATTACGTAAAACAAGAAATGGAACAAACCACAGAAGTAAGAATTCGTGTATTAATTTAATATTACAACTATAATTTTTTGATACGATTTCAATTTTAGGAGTGAAATTCATGTATAATGTGCTCGTACCGAGAAAATTATTTTCAAAAAAAGAGAGGGTTGTTAAGTCCCATAATCTTTCTTTGATTACGCTATGATTGGATAAGAAAAAATGGTATAATACAATGGGGTAAGACAGAATTATAAAAACAAAATTGTGAAATGTTTGCAATTTTATTAGTACAAATTGCTCAAAATATCAAATTGAGTTTCATCATGTGTAAGAGAACTTTTAGAGATCCTTAAATTAGATTTTCTAGAATAGAGCAAAACCTTCTACCCAGCGAAAGGGAAGCAATGTTCCATGGGCGACGCTCAATGATACTCACTATACTGTCAGAAAGGGTTATATTTTCTTCGGATCTGAATGGCATATCATTCTCTTCGTCTTCATGAAAATACATTTCGGGCTCAACGCTTATTTCAACATTCACGGGACTAATGTTGGAAAAATTCCTGTCGAAACACTGAAAAACGAAAATAAAGCAAATACATGTAATATAAAGTTGCGTCAGAGATTCGACAAAAATGTCATGAAAAATAATACTTTCTTCAAAATATGTAAAATATTTCATTATGACTGTAAGACTTACGTCAAATTCAAAATTTCCATCTTGTCCCTCAAAATCATTCGGATGTATTTCACCGTTTATAGGAATTATTAAATGACTTAATTCAGAATTATTTGCCATCAATTGCTCAATTTCTAAACAACTCATTTTGTATACAAAAATTTTAGAAATGTTATAACATAATGTTCACAAGATTACATCAAAATTTCATTCCAAAATAAAGCTTAATTTTTAGAACAAAAAGCATCTACGCCAATTTTCTAAATACATATAAGTACAAATACATCTACTAAAGTTGAACAATAACAATATTCGCCATTGTTTCATTAATTTATTGATTAATTTCAGCGTAATTAATCATTGGCCATTGCACATTGTGAAATGAAGGGGAGAAAATCAGTTTTTTTTAGGAGAATGCCGGAGATAAATGTAAACAAATCGCTATGGAAGAATGAAATATATATTTACCCCACCACTGCAACAAAAATAAATGGAAGAAGAGGAAAGTGTTGATACGAAATCCCACCTCATATCATTCTTCATCATCATCATCATCACATTAATCTATATATATATGTCACACGTACACTCTCATCACGAAGTGCTTCCCCTACTATTCTCAAACAGATAACGCTGTTGCTTCGCCATTACATATTTTACTTGAAATTATATTTTTAGTCTGCTAATAAATTCTATTGTGAAAACTTCTCTCTTACTCTTTTTCGTTCCTCGTATTTACCGCCTCACATCATGGTAGCCATCGCTGTAGTTGAACAGTAAGAGAAGAATAAAATTAAATTATAAAAAAGCAGACTTATTTTTGAAATTGATTCATTGTTGTGCACAAATTTATATTGTTTTTACACAAATAATACACGAAAAGTGTTGTGCAATCAAGAAAGTTAAACTCGAATTTTTTAATTAAAAATTTTTTTTCGAAGTTGGAAAAAAATAAAAACGTAACCAAAATTGTTCCTGATCCAATAACAGCCGACCCTGAAAGTCAACAAACTACAATTCAGAAAGGACTGCTAATGATACAGAGAACCACCTGAAGAAATCTTCTGCTCCCATCTTCAAGGACTACAAGAGATCACCAACAATGAAGACCACAAATTTTTGGGCCAACCTAAATTAAAATTCGGCGGAGATTACGACGGTGAAATTGGGATTCAAAAAACTACAAATTCACAAAACAACGAATCGACAAAAAAAAAATTTCATTCATGTCAAGGTAATATATGTTTAGTTGAATTATTTTTTACGTTTCTTAAATTTTTTATTGTGCGTTTGAGGTGGTATAAATATTTTTTTCCTTCCCCCTTATAAAATATATGTTAACTTTAATAAATATATTAAAAAATAAAATAGGAGAGTATAAGATTGAGAAAGAGGAATTAGAAGAATTGTTGAAAAAGTTTGAAGGGGAGAAAGTAGTAGATTTAAAATTAGAAACATATAATTTTCCTTGTTATACGTATTTCACGGGAGAAGTAATATTAGAGTCTTTCACAATTGACATTTCTGGAAAAATAGAGGAAATTAGCTCATTTAAATACATTAAAATATCTGATTCAACACCAAATTACTTTTCATCTAGAATATATAGTTCATTGGAATCAGAGAAAAAATTTATAAATAGATTTTTGAAATAATAAATTAATAAAATTAAAAAAATAAATAAAAATAAAGAAACTGGATAAAAAAGAAAAAGAAAAAATTATTGTGATGAGGTTTGATCACTTTACACAGAAAAGATAAGTACGGACTTCCATCTTGAAAATGTTTATTAACGACGTTAGTACAATGACTGACGAATGGAGAACATTCTCCGTCGAGCAGTGGCGGAAAGAATACTATATTGGCGATCAGTGTCGCAACATGTAAAACGAATAAATGTAATAGTATGTTACATACAGTGTTAGTCAATGTGACATCCCGTGTTCGTGAGGTAGTGAGGGAATCGTATCCCAACACCCCCCTGCGATTCAAAATGGACGAACGAACATATAAGTAAAAAATTTGTCACACATTGTATGTATTATTAAAAAAAAAAAAAAAACATATAAACAATAAAAATATTAAAATAAGCAATAGCAGTCAAAATTATTACATATAGGTGTCATATAAAATTGCTATATATATAAAAATGGTAAAAAAAATATGTCGTTGACTAGTATTATAATGTACAATTAAAATGTGTGTGGAAGTATGTGTCATGTGTTCTATCTTAAATATATCGTGTAATTATTAACATGAGGTATACATTTAACCCTCTGCTATTGTGTCACGTCTTATAAGTATTGTGTGATTTTAATTTAAAAAATATATAAATAAAAATGGCAGGTCGGAGAGATCAATATCTCCTCATCGTCAGCTGTAGAGAAATAATATTATTATATATGTATATGTCCTTATAATTAATCGTGTGGGGTTTTTTTATATAAATATGCTATTATGGGAATCAATTGTATATATTAGGGAATGCTGATACCAATAAGAGAGGTAGATCAGCGACGGGGAACTTATTGAACATTATGATGTGAAGAGTGAAACAACATATGGACTTCTCGGTTTACAATAGGCGCTAAAAGACTGACGCCCATCCGCAGTCCAAAACCAAATATCAAAAATTTTGAGGGTTATGTCAATTAAGACTATTGGCCGAAAAGTTGACTTGTCCAGAGTATTCTCGTAACGATATTTTGGAAGGTTTTCCGATCAAGTGCTTTAGTAAGTATATCAGCGACTTAATCAGGTGACCTAATATAATTAAAACTTATAAGTTTATTTTGGAAAGCTTCCAATACTGCGTAGCATTTGATCGCAAGAGACCTGGAGCGTTTCTGGCCTCCCCCAGATGCAATACGGGATGCAGATATATTGTCCTCGTAGACTTGCACTGGGTCGGTTACAGAGAAAACACTCTCAGTGAGTCTCCAGATCACATATATGTCGTCTAGTGCATAATTCAATGCAATTTGTTTGGCTGCAGTCGACGAGGTTGCAACCAAGTTCTGCCGGTAAACGGCCCAATTTAACAAGTCTCCGTTAACAAATATCATATAGCCGGTTGTGGAGCACCCTTTCTCCAAGTTATTTATATCTATGGGGGAATCGTCTACGTCGGGTGCATACGACGCATCGACAAAAGCTTTTATATGTGTTTGGTCAGAGTGGAAGACCAGAGAGAAATCCCTTGTGGTTTTAAGGTATCTAATGATACGACGAACATAATTTTTAACTTCACTATTGGAGGATGCCTGAAAACGTGACAAATAATTGATGGCGAAGGCAATATCCGAGCGGGTTAGTCTTGCCACATATAGCAAATTCCCAATCATAGCCCTATATTCGGTGTCATCCAATCCATTTTTTGGTCTATTTATTTTTAATCCTGTCTCCATAGGTGTGGAAGATGGGTTACATTCCATCATTCCAAATTTCCCGAGAATTTTATCAATATATCTATTCTGTGTTAATATAATTTGTTTTCTAGAAATATCCCTATTTATTTCAAATCCCACAAAGAAAGTTGGATTATTTTCTATTTTTAGTGTGAAATTGTTATTAAAGGTATTTATTAAGTCTTGTGTCCACTCGTTGTGGTTACTAGCCAACAACATGTCATCCACGTAGACTATTAAAAATGCCATTGCACCACTATTATCTTGTTTTATATATAAGCATCTATCTATTTTTGATTGGATGAATCCAGCTTGAATTATTGTTGAATTCAGTAAGTCGTACCAACTTGTGGAAGACGTTTTCAGTCCATATATAGACTTTATTAATCTTAGGCAATTATTTTCGCCTAGTTGGCATCCTTTAGGGTTTGATATATATATAGGATATTTTATTTGTGAGTTGAGGAACTTAGTTTTTATATCAAACTGTGTTATATTTAAGTTATATTTATTTGTAATGGATAATATCCACCTTATCAACCAATATTGGATCACCGGGGCATATGTTTCAGTTAGAGAATAGTGAGTGAGATCTTTAAACTCTCTTGCAACCAACCTGGCTTTCCGTATGTGAATGCCTTGGTTGTTGGGTTTTGTGGTGAAACACCACTTTGTATCCACTAACCTCACATTTCTCTCCCTTGGGATGACTTCCCACGCGCCCATATCAGATAGTGACTTCAGCTTGTCAGTGATGGCTCGTTGCCATTCTTCCTTAAAAGGGTTGTTTTCAACATCCTCCCATTTTTGAGGGATGTGGTCCTCAATATAATTTTTATATCTTGATTTAAATAAATTTAATATTACAGGGGTTTCTATTATATTATTGTTATCCTGTATTATTTCATTATTATTATTTTTATTATCTATTTGTGTTATATTCCTCGTTTCATCAAATCTGACGTCGCAAGTGACATGCGATTTGTTGATTAATGGGTCCCTTATACAGTACCCACTATTTGTGTACCCTACAAATATTCCTTTATCGGATCTCTGGGTTAGTTTTGGGTGTTCAATGTTGGTTTTCTTTCTTTTATTTTTTGTGGCCTGCTGCTGACGGACTTCTATAGGGATATGTCTAAAGGCGAGAAACCCAAAAACTCTCATATTAGATAAATCCGGCTTTATACCGTAAAACATTTTGAAAGGGGTCCTATGATCTTTGTTGGCCCTAGTTGGGCTTCTGTTTATAACATAAACAGCTGTCAAAACAGCCAAAGACCAAAAACTGAAATCCAGATTGGAGTCGAACAACATGGCCCTAGTTCTTGCCATAATCGTTTGATTCTGCCTTTCGGCCATCGCATTTAACTCTAGTGAATACGGAACAACAGGCTCAAGGTTCACGCCGTTTTCTTCACAAAATGTTTTCATATTCGAATCCAGATACTCTCTAGCATTGTCACACCTTAAGGTGGCTATGGGATAGTCTGGAAATTTCAATTTTAATTTCATATATAATTTTTTGAATTCCTCAAACACCATTGACTTTTTCTCAATAGTGGAGATAAAAGTATATTTTGTGGCATGATCCACGAATATCAAAACGTACTTTTCACCATATATTCCTGGTGAGAAGGGGCCCATTGTGTCCGATGAAACGAGTTCAAGTTTTCTTTCTGGCCTGGTACGAGTTCCATTGTGTCCTAGTCTTCTAGAGTTTGCTTTCACACATGTCTCACACAGACTGAATTTGTCATCACAAAATGTAATTCCATTCGGAATACCTCTTGAGACTTTTGTCAAGAATTTTAAATTCTTCCCTGACAGGTGTCCCAATCTCCTATGCCATATCATTTTTTTATCTATTTTTAATTTCTCTATATTCTCACTTATTTCTTGATTATCGTTTATTATATTATTATTATTTGTTATATTATTATCATTTATACCTACATCCTCATTCCTTTCACCACTATCTTCATTCATTTTATTATTTTGTGGGATATTATTATCATTTTCATCGTTAAATTTTATTATATCATTATTATATTCGTTATTATTATCTATATTTTCTTGTGTATTGTTATTCTCTCCATTCCCTTCCACTTCCTACAGACTTTCCTCAATAATTTCCTCTTCTATATCCTATTCCATCCATTCATCCTGGGAATTTATGTTAGGCATGCATGCTAATTTATTCGATCCATTATTATAGGGACATATTTTATTCAAATCATCTTCATTTTCTATAATATTGACCATTGATTCCGGTACAATTTCGTACTTTACCATGTATACCCCCTGATTTTTGGGGCTGAAAAAATTACATTGTCCGTCCCACGTACGTATATATGCGCTGCAGAGAAATTTTGGTCTATGCCCAGCGCCCTATTTTCCGTTATTTTAATCCCCGACATAAGGTCCTCGTTTAGGGATGGTACGTAATGTACGTTCCTTAATCTTATAACAATCTGATTTCTTTCTGAATTTTCCACCCTGATAAACATAGTTCCTATATGTGTGGCAATGAGTAATGTATCTTGGATGGCACATTCTAACTCGATAGGCTTTTCAAGCATTATAGGGTTAGACAATTTTTACAAATCAGAAATGACGTGGGCAACAGCTCCACCATCTAACATTATTCTCTTGGTAAGAGGAACATAATCAGAATCTGACTCCTGCTTCATGTCTTTAGATGTTATTAGGTTTATCAATTTATTATTATTTGTGTTATTGTTTGGCTCGTGGCCCTTATACCTGATCATCATTGACCATTGCACATCATGTTCTTTTTTGTTTTTATTATTATTATTATTTTGATTATTTCGTCCGTATCTCGTATTTTGTGCAGGACCATCTAATTTGTCTTAGGGTTTTGCACCCTCTTTATTTGACGGACATACCTTAGCTATGTGCCCTTTGCCATGGCACTTGAAACATACTAAATTATTCGGATTTGGCAAATTATTTTGGTTTTAACTATTATTATATTTTCTATTTTCGTAACTATTATTACTATTCTGAGGCATTTCTGACTTTTGATTATTATTGTATGTCATTTTCCCCTGATCTACATTTTGGTTATAGTTCTGATTCCTATTTGTGTTATTATATCTATTATAGTTTCCTCCGTATTGGAATCTTTGATTTCTATTATTATTATTAAAATTACGAAATTTATTATTAAAGTGTCTAGACTTCTTCTCGTCATATAATCTATCTGATCTTTCGATCAACATGGCATGAAGTGTTCCGATTGTTTTTTGATCCTGGCTTAATGTATTAAACTCCAGCCTTGTCATGTCATAGTCCATGTTCAAAGATATTAGGAGTTGTTCTATCTCCTCCTGTTTATCTAAATTTTTACCACAGTCCCTTATTTTTTGGGCTGATCGAGAAAACACATCTAAATAACTTCTCATGTTACCATCACTATTAAATTTTAATCTCTGAAAGGCCTGCTTCGCATTAATATATGTAACCTGCGTGCAGCTTTTGTACCTTTCATCTAAAACTTTTAAAATTTGGTTTATCGTTTTTAAATCTTTTACCCTTTCAATAAGTTCGTTGTTTAATTCCTGGTAGATTAAAGCCTTTCCTTTTTCTTGGTTACAAAAATATGCCATCCTATTAGCCGAACTAGCATTGCCAGATTCAGGGTTTAAAAAAATATTTAGTTCCAATCCCAAAAACAGCACTTCGGTCTCAACATCATGCATTATTGGGTACAATCCCTCTGCATAGAGTGTTGATACCATCGTGGTCCTCCAGGCATCATAATTTCTCCCATCAAATACCTTTTTTGTATCGAATCTCGACATTTTATTATTAGATTTTGGGTGTTAGGGAGTTTATATCCTACATCAGAAACACGAGAACTTAAGTCTAAGGGGTAACAGGGTCTCAACCGCACAATAATGCACAACACGGTCTCAACCACTCAATTGGGAATGCAAGTTAAAAAATATTATATTATGATTTTCAATAATTAGTCAATATTCTAAATTAAATCTTACGAAATATATTGCCAACGATGAGGTGATCTCTCCGCCGTTGTTACTGCTCCTTGAGCGGTCAAATTACTGTGATTTTTTTGTCAAAAATTTTCAAAGTCAAATTAATCAAAGTCCCAGGTCTTGTTTCAGAATATCGACGATTCTATCAAACACATCAAAGTTCAAATTAGTACGCAGTGCAAAATTATTTAACAAATATGAAAAATATGACTACTGAAAGAAAAACAATTTATCAATCTACATTAAATGAATCGATCTTTTATTGTATGTGAACAGGAAATATCTGTCACTTATGTCAATGTTCGAAAAGTGGGTTTTCTATTGTTAGATTCGATAATTCTCATCCAACAAAGATTTCCTCTTTCTTTCAATTCTCAACCAACAAGATAAAATTTGAAGGCTATCGATATCACCTTTCAAGTTTCAACTTTGCTTAATATTTGGTTGAGAATTTACCTGAAATATATTGAAATATAATATTATTTTACTGTAATTTAAATTTTTCAGATTAATTTTGGGCAAAATCACACGAAATATACATTAATTAACTTAAACTTTTTACTTATCTTTAGTTTTTCATTTCTTTTTTCCGTATTTTTTGATGTTTTTCTTCTGCTACCTCGCCCAAATGACACCAATCTGCGATGATTTTTTCTCTGCAGCCTTTGAATTTTCGATCTTCTTTCACTGTTTCACTCCCTGGAACACAGCATGAACAATTGCCAACTGTTTTTGACTGTATGCACTGGTCTACCAAACCATAAAATCCTCTCATATCTGATTTGTTTTCTCCAGACTTTTGACTTTGATGTTTTCACAGGCGCCCAAGACTTTACCGTTGTTTTCATTAATTTCACTTTTATTACTCTTTTAATTTGTTGATTTACCTTAATTGAACATTTAACTTTTTCAGGATAGTTACTTTAATCACTGAATCGAACTTTTTGTTCACGAATTTTAACTTTTCCTACCACTTTGCGTGGAGGTATCACTCGGCACTAAGCCTTTCACTTTGTGTGAAACACGAACTTTCAAATATTAATAAATTACACAATTATCACATATCACATTTCAATTTACCGCACTTATTTCTTTTGCCCGCAGCTCTGCTAACATATTGAGGTGAGGTTTGATCACTTTACACAGAAAAGATAAGTACGGACTTCCATCTTGAAAATGTTTATTAATGACGTTAGGACAACGACTGACGAATGGAGAACATTCTCCGTCGAGCAGTGGCGGAAAAAATACTATATTGGCGATCAGTGTCGCCACATGTAAAACGAATAAATGTAATAGTATGTTACATACAGTGTTAGTCAATGTGATGTCCCGTGTTTGTGAGGTAGTGAGGGAATCGTATCCCAACAAAAATTAATAATATTGAAAAAGAATACAAAAAAATTAAATTAAAAGAACGAAATCTTATTAGAAATATTGAAAAAGAGATATTAGAAAGTAAAAAATATATATCTATTATGAATATAGAAGATAATTTATTAGGTTTCAAGAAAATTGAAGAAAATATGTCGAATGTAAATGAAATCAAACCCATTCAAGCTCCACTAGGAAAAGTGTTCAATAGAAAGTTTTACTTGGATTGGAGGCGAATGATTATTTCAGCCATTAAGGGTGCTGGTTATTATGACATCTTTGGAGAGCATGAATTCTTACAATCTTATACATCCCACATAGATGATTTAAATTTTAGGCCCAGTAAAGAAATGATAAACTACTGTAAAATGCAAGACAATGCCAAAGCATTTGTACTTGAAATGGTTTCCAATGATATTACAAAGCAAATACGAGACTGTAACACAGCCATAATGATGTTAAAAAAATTAGATAACATATATGGTACCAAAACATCAGTTACAGCTAACATGGCCAAATCTAAGTGGATGGAATTTAGATTCCAACCCCGGAGGAAATATGAGAGGATTCCTTAAAAAATGGGATGAACTCGTTACAGACATAAGAGATAGTGGAAAAGAAGTGAGCAAAGAGGAAGAATTAGAAAACCTACAACTTGCACTATGCTATGAACAGGCCCTGGCGAAAATGCAGTTTGAGAATCTACCCCCTAATGAATGAAATATTGATAATTTTAAGCGAATTTTAAGAGAAGATTCTGATCAAAAATTTAGAGATCAGACATTAAAGAAACAAAATAATAATAATCCCAATAATAATAATAACTATAGGAATAATGGCAATGGCAATAATAATAATTATAGAGGTCGTAATGGTAATTATCGAGGATGGAATAATTATAGGGGTAATAGTTATAATAACTATAGAGGCAACAATCGGAATTATAGTACAAATAATAATGCAAACAGCCTAATACACAACAAAATAATAATAATAATAATTCAAATATTAACGGAAACGGTAATTATAGAGGAAATAATTATCGAAACAATGGAAATTACCAAGGCAATAATTATAGAGGTAATAATAAAAATTATAACCAAAATAACCTAAAATGTTATAAATGTGGTCAAAATGGTCACATAGCTCAAAATTGCAATAATAATAATACCCAACAAAATAATATTAATGAAAATACTAATAAAAATCAAAATAATTATCCACCTAAACCAATCCAAAATAATAAAAATACAACAAATAAAGAAGAGAACCCCAAACAACAGGTAAAAATGCCCTGCTTGATCAAAAGATATACAAATAATTCAAATGAATGGCTATTAAATAAATTAATTAAAAATAATGAAACAAATGAAAATTATACACATCTAGAAAACAAAGCAATTTTAGATGGAGTGGCGGAAGTACACCTAACATCAGATATAAATAAATTAAGAAATATTAAAAAATTTATCATCCCTGTAAAACTTCAATGTGCTGGTAAAAATGCTTTCTTGTATGCTATACACACTGGTCAAATGACCATTAAATGATGTACATTACGTATCTGATTTAAATATTGATATAATTAGCGCAATAAAAATCACTAATACGGGTACAGTAAATATTAACCAACAAAAAGATTGTGTTAATATATATTTTATAGAAAGTGGGGAAATTCTAATAACTGCCCCGAAGGAAAATGGAATATTTTATATTCATTACAATATGGATAATTATAATAATAAAAAAAAAAAAACGATGAAAATTTTAATTTAGAATTAGATAGTTCTACAAAAATATGCCCAGTAACCCAAGAAAACGAGGACGAATGGGAGGATTTTTCAATTGAACTTGAAATACAAGAAAATGAGGAAGACAGCATATTAAATGAAAATATAGATTCACCTGAGGGGGTGAAAATAATAACATTTCAGAAAATATACCAAATGATGAAAATTCAAATAATAATGAAGATACTGATGGTATTAATGATATTCATAATAATAATAATATATTAAATAAAAAAATGATTAGACACAGAAAGTTGGGTCACCTAAATGCACGTTATATACAAAAGTTGAAAAATTTATCTGTTGGTATTCCGGAAAATTTAAATTTTACAGACGATGATTTTAAAAACTGCCAAATCTGCTGCATTGTAAATAATACGAGACTAGGGCATAATGGATTAAGAACAAAACCATCAAGAAAATTAGAAATAACATCTTCAGATATAATGGGACCATTCACACCATTGTTCGCAAATCAAAAATATATTTTAACCTTCATCGATCACTACTCAAAATATACCTTTGTTATGCCCATATCAACAAAAAATCAGGTGGTAACTGAATTTAAAAATATAATAATGTCAATGAAAAATAAATTCCCAAATACTCTCATAGGGACTATTAGATGTGAAAATGCGAAAGAATATACAGATACAAAAATAGTAAATTATTGTCAGGAAAACGGTATAACGATGGATTACGTAGAGTTGAATGGCATAGCCAAAAGGCAGAACCAGACACTCATGAGAAGAGTAAGAGCTATGCTCATTGATGCCAATCTCGACATTAAGTACTGGTCATATGCAATAGTCACATCGGCCTATTTAATAAATCGTTCACCAACTAAAGCCAATAGAGATTTTAAAACTCCATACGAATTATTTTATGGCACAAAACCAAACTTAAAAAATTTAAAAGTATTTGGCTCATTAACATACCGCCACATCCCTTTTGAAGTTTGAAAACAAAACGCAACTAAGGCTAAATCCAAATCAAAAAATAAAATTGACCCAAAATTAGCTCCAAGAGCAGAAAAAAGCATAATGATGGGATACACAAATACGGGATGTTGTTTAAGGGATCCATTTGAAACTAAATCGTATATTGTATGTGATGTAAGGGTAGATGAGTCTCAAAATATTAAATCATTGTAAACATCCAACAGAAAATTAATAATTCAGCCAGCAAATTACGAACAAGATCTGGGAATAATAAATCCAATAATTATGAATATCAATATTAATTATAATAAATCATACATAGAAGATTGTGTCCCAAAAAATTTTAACAAAATTAATAATAATCCTTTTGGAACAGAGTGGGTAAATGCAATTAATGACGAATTCAATTCATTAAATGATATGAATGTTTGGGAGATTGTGGATTATGACCGTCAAAAATTAATAGACACTAGATGGATATTCACAATAAAATATGATGAGTTTGGCAACCCCAAACCCAAAGCCAGATTAGTAGCGAGGGGATTCAAAGACCGAACTGAATACAATATTACTGAAACATATGGTCCTGTTGCATCAATAAGTACTATTAGATGGTTGCTCTCTATAGTTAATAAACAAAAATTAATTCTTGTACAATATGACGTCAAAATGGCATATTTGAACTCTCTCATTATAAAACCTATTTATGTAAAAAAAACCAGAAGGGATAAATATTAATTCAAATCAAGGGCTTGAATTAAAGAAATCCATATACGGACTCAAAACGTCAAGTAAATCTTGGTACGATCTATTGGACTACAAAGTAAAGGAAATGGGCTTCTTAAGAACTAAAGCTGATAGATGCTTATATCAAATGAATAGAGATAACGAAAATACATATTTTTTAAGCTATGTGGATGATATTTTAATAGCCTCAAATTCACAAATGGCAATAACAAAAATAAATGAACAATTAGAAAAATCTTTTACTATAACAATCATCAACAATCCGAAATTTTTTGTGGGATTAGAAATAGAAAGAAATATTGAAAATAAGACGATAACATTATCCCAAAATAAGCACATAGAAAAAATGATAAAAAAGTTTGGTATTTTGGAAATAAAAAAAACAAATACTCCAATGGAAACTGCCCTAAAAATTGAGAAAGTTGAAAATGGTAAGGATGACATAGAATATAGATCAATGATTGGAGGATTATTATACTTAGCTAGATTAACCAGACCTGACATATTATTTCCGGTAAACTTTTTCTCACATTTCCAAAATAATTCAAATGATACGCTAAAAAATTACGTAAGAAGAATATTCAGGTACATTAGCTCCACAAAAAATTATAATATAACATATAGATTGGAGGGAGATGGAATACAAGCACATATTGACGCTTCGTATGCCCCTCAAGTAGATGATAATAATATTGACCCAAATAATTTACAAAAGGGAAAATCAATTACTGGTTTTATGGTTTTTGCAAATGGAGATTTGATAGAATGGAATTGTTCAAAGCAGACAATCCATGCTTCATCAAGCACCACTGCAAAAATCATAGCAGTCTTTGATACCCTAGATATAATAAAAGTCATAAAACATATGAATTTCGAAATTTTTGGAGAAAAAATAACAGTGGACATAATGGAAGATAATATATCAACTCAAAATTTTGCTCAGGTGGAAGCCAAAAGAAATCGAGAGCCCTAATGATAAAATGCTATTCAATTTTGGAGGCAATGGAAGAAAAAATAATTCACTTTAGATCTGTCAATTCCAAAAATCAGCTTGCAGATTTACTTACAAAATCTTTAGACAGAACAAAATTCAAAAATTTAATAGTCAAAATTCTCGAAAATACGAATTTGTACACATAATATTATATACGTTTATTTAAGGAAAATGCCTGTCCAAAAAAGTCAAGTCAAATATTTAAGTCCAAACTAGAAACATATTATACAAGAAAAATACTCTTACATTGTTCATAAATAATATTCAAAAGAAAAATACACTCGAAAATACTTGTCAAAAATAGATACTCGATTTTGCTGCAAACCCAACAATGAAAACAAAATTAAAATCGAGCAAGTATAAACCCTATAAACGCTAATAATAGAAATAGCATGCAACTTTATACAAGCGTGAGAAAAATACACGAATAATTCCCACAGAGAGTATGAAAGGAAAATCTTAACAATATACGAGAGATAATAACTCATTACATGACCTCAATAAAGATAAACCTAATAGCCTGCCTTATCCAAAAATAAACATGTTAAACGCCACCTCAAATACAAAGAGAAACGTAAAAGATAAAGTTAACAGACATCATATATTATCATTTTATACTATTGCATGCCAATGTATTAGATAAGATTGTAAAACGTAATGTTTTCTATGCACGATCGTATATCTCAAAAAACCTTTTGTTAATTTTATTTCTTTTAATTAAATTTTTTTTCTTTTTCTCCTTTCATACTATACATTTGTAAATGTTTGAGAATTTATTCGAATACACGCCACAATGAATCATTTATTAGTCATTTATATACACGAAATATTTTTTGCATGTTACCAATTATTATCTTTATTTTTTAATCACAATTTTTTTTTATAGGTTACCATTTACCATTTTATATATATATTTTATACATATGCATGTGATTTAATTGTTTATTATATTCGTTTAATTATTTTCGAAGCACAGCAACCAAAAATTATTTTCGAAACTTAAAGTTACCATATTTTTTTTGAAACATCATGTTATTACAATATTTATTTTTTATTATTATTTTTATGTGAATTAATATATTAAATTTCAGCAATCATACGATGAAGAACTCGACCGGTAAAATTTCAGGGGGGTGTTGATACGAAATCCCACCCCATCTCTTTCTTCATCATCATCATCACATTAATCTATATATATGTCACATGTACATTCTCATCACGAAGTGCTTCCCCTACTATTCTCGAACCGATAACGCTGTTGCTTCGCCATTACATATTTTACTTGAAATTATATTTTTAGTCTGCTAATAAATTCTATCTGAAAACTTCTCTCTTACTCTTTTTCGTTCCTCGTATTTACCGCCTCACATCAGAAAGAACAAGTGAAGTCATGAAGGAAAACTTGTTTAGGGTATTATTTTCATACAATAACCACAGTCAAAATCCAGAATTTCAGAGAGAATTTTAGAATAATCATGATTGGTAACCTTGCTAATTCAGGTAGCCATTCAGCGCCCAGCGTCAGTGGTCGTGAAAGCAAGGCAACGTAATTTCGTTCGAATACCGGGTTTTCACGTGATTTCGTCCCCGTATTAAAACGAGAGAGCCCTGAGAACTTGTTTCCGCAGTAAATAACTTGTTTATTTCTGCCGTAAAGTAAACTATGTGCGTTAATGCGTATTTCACATTTGTTTGGATAGACCAGCATAAGCGAATGAAACACGACTGCTCGTTGACATCATCCGTTAACCGTTTCACCAATTAGTTTATTATGTCCGAGGGTGAAAATGACCAAGATGATTTGTTTCTTCAAGATCCTTGGTTACTGGCCGAATTAGGAAAAGAAAATGATTCTGTAAGTCACTTTTTACTGTCTCTCGAAACAGATATGTTCGCGAGGCACAAGTCAGAATTTGTCTGAACGAAAATGGAGACAATGTAATTACTTGTACCTATTTTGTTTTCAGATGTCTAGTACGTGGTTGGCTTCGAATGGATTTTCAGAGACTGTAATTACATTGAGATTCAATGGAGAAGACTGGTTTAAAGTGGTCAGCAAATCGCAGTTAACCGCAGAGAATGTAAGAACTCTCAATCATTAGTCTTTCAGAAAAATAAAGCTTTATCGTCGTTGTAAATATTGGATGAGAACTGCGTGGCAATTATCACAGCCAAAAGTTAAACGGATCAAATTTTAAATCGAGAAATTTGATATGCTTGAAGTTTCGGGATGAATTATTTTTACAGATTGAAACAAAAAGTTGTTAATGAAAGCTGTAGAAAACATTGTTTCTCCAAAACTTATTTAGTCGATCGATATCTTAATCTCATTTTGGCTCGTAGAAATTTAATGATTCGATTTTTCCGTCGTATCTCGTTTGTTCCGCTCCCGTTATAATGGTATGAAAATAATATTGATAGAAATCATATTGCTATAATGAACACGTCTGTGTGCTGAAACTGGCCTAAAAAAGAGAAATTAGTTCTAAAATTTTGTATGCATTAATCTATCAAGCATTTCATTTTGTGTTGTTACAAATGGTTATTTGGTCGCATTTGAATGCGTTGAAGAACTTATGTGTATGATACGCACTTATGGATCTGAATTTGAGTCGTTAGAGATTGCAAATTAATATTGATGAAACTGCTGCACAACTACATACATAATATGAAAGTTTCAGTAGTGTTTATAGTTTTCCTCAATCAAATCTCTAAAACTCGGATAACTTATTGCTCCTTGATAATCATTTTAAGTTCAAAACTAACCATACTCTGTTCCAAAAAAGAAACACAAACCACCACTTGCATTACACGAAGCATGTGGACATCATGTGTGGAGGAAATGGTACGGATTCACTTCACACTAGACGTACGTCTGTTAAAATTTTTAATTTTGCCTAGCAAATTTTATGGGGATTTTACTTTTGATGTCACAGTATGGGTGGCGCTTCGGAAAAAGAGTTCAAATATGTGGACAAATAATCAATAGCAATCAAACAATGAAAACGCTTAAAAACAGTGAAGTTGAGACTACTTTTTCCGTTTTTTTTATTATCTCGGTTTCTGAGGCTCAAAATTATTGTTGTTCGTCTAATTTGATTCCTTAGAGTTTCCTTTTTAATTTTCTAGGTCAAATGTAAAGCCAAATGTTCTTTAAAGAGAATTACAACGAAGTATTTGAAGCAAAGTTGAAAACTGCTATATACTTACCATAGTTTTATTTCGTTTGTTTGTCCACATAGAACGACGTAAACACCACAGTCAATCTTTCCGGGAGAATCCCCCATTCAATGTTAATAACCTTTGTTTGAGGCCGCCTGTTCGCGCCTTCAAGAATTCTTGGGTTTCTCCTCTGGAACAGAGTATAGAAAAAAGTTTCTACTAAAACTTGATATTCGCGTGTAATTCGTATTCCTACGCAAGAGTGCCGAAGTCTGTTGAACATAATTCTATAGGCAAACAAAAACGCATGGTTTCTTTACAGATGAAATTAAAATAATCTATATATTGCTCTTAAGATTTATTTTAAGATATGAGAAAAAACAAGTTTAACTTTATAACTCTTTCTCTTTCTTCAGCTCTGTCAAAAATTCTGGTATAACTGCATGCCTTTTTTTTTCTCCCTTAGGAGACCTGAATCTTATGAACATCAGCCACTCTTTCGACTTGAATTTTTCAATAATGTCTTGTCATCTTCAACTCGAAATCAATTTATTGTCGAAATTTTACAGAAGTAATTTTTTCAAAGAAAGTGTCTAGAACTGTTTTGTGATTCTTTGTCACCTTACGCATTTTCCAAAAATATTTATTTTATTTTTACCAATACAGAAATTCGAAATCAATATTACATTTTGGTATTATTCAGACAAGTGAAGTTCAACGCTCAGGAAAATAATTTTAAAACTGTAACCGTACAGTTTAGAAGAACAGTTATCGACTTAAAAAAAAATAAATTTAAAAGTTCCGTGAACATTTTTCTTTGAACTCCAGTTTTCGGAAGAAAAGTAAAAATTCGTTTTTTGATTTTATTAAATTATTTTCATTAGCTCTTGGAACTTTTGCGGGAGTAATTAAACTTCGGTTCCAAGACAAGGAAAAACAATAACTCAACAAGGAAATGTTTTACAGATTACGAATCCAATCGATTTGTCTGGTTTGGCCCATGCAGTCGCGAATGCTGTCACTAAAGCTTTCTACGAAAGGTTGACCAAAAAATTACCATCTAATAATGAACGAGAACTTGATTCCTGCTCGTTCGACGTGGAAAAATTTATGTACGGACTTCCACAGTTTGTCCCCATAAAGACATACGCAATGCATGAAATACTCGTCGGTCGTGAAAACTATTGGGAGTGGATGCGTATGATCATTTTAGACCTTGAAGAAAGTAATATGCACTTGTGGATACAAAGTAAGTTCGCCGAATCTACTGGTCTTCCTCTAGATGTTCGTATGCGTTATGAAAATCAAGTCCAGCAAATTTTGTACGCCTCGATAGTACGGAGACTACATCCAGTCCTCGCACAATTCGATTCCTCATGGGAAATCTTTGAACATCTCGAAAAACGATTTGGCCAACAGAAGACCCGAGACATAATCGATTTATTTAACCGATTGGAGTGTGTGCAAGTTCGTCCACGCCAACAAATGAGGCAGTTCCTCGACCTTTTTGCAAATCTGCGTGAGGAGTTTCGTTTGCGATTGCCTCACTTAGATGACTTATTTTTCTGTGCCAAATTGTTGCTTAAACTAAAGTCTTGGTATCCAGAAGTGGTGCAAACACTGATGAACGCATCTAAAGAACAGCTCACGTTCGATTTGATTCGTGAACGTATATTGGTGGCTGAAAAAGCGGAGCGTACTCAGCTAAATACCAGAATGCATCAATTTCGCAATCAAACTTCATTCCCCTACATGATCAGCCCCGATAGTTCTCTGAATTCACGTTCTAGACCTGTGAAACGAAACTTGTCGAATTTTGTTCCAACGTATGAAGCCAAAAAGTTACGTACAGCCAGGGAAGATTTCAACCAAAAGAACTGTCGGCGGCGATGCGTGTCTATGGGTCCCTCAGTGCACAAACAGTGGAGGCCCCCACTTTCTGTATTTCAGCAACAGGACCATCGATATGTATTTGGATCAAGACGACCTGTTGATTCGAATTGGAGGCACGCATGTCCTCTACGTCATAATGA
The DNA here is from genome assembly GCA_011428145.1 of Ericerus pela. Classification (NCBI taxonomy): domain Eukaryota; kingdom Metazoa; phylum Arthropoda; class Insecta; order Hemiptera; family Coccidae; genus Ericerus; species Ericerus pela. The sequence goes on from WOFM01000486.1 coordinate 590,335, forward strand.
TGATAGATCTGTTGATTGCTTTGGATGTGGGAGGAAAGGGCATCGTATTGCTGCATGCCCAAACATCAACGGTGACTTTTGTGCTCATTGTAATAAATCTGGCCATATAGGACAGTTTGTGCCAAACATAGGCCGTGGTCGAAAGGTAAGCTATAGGAAAGAGTAAACTCTTGAATATATAAAGTATTTTCAAACATCAAAATATCAAATTTTAACCACATCTTGAACCTACGAACATATAATAGACATTATTAGTGCAAAAAAGCCTTTGTAAAACTTTTAACTTTACGCTTTAAACAAATAAATTGATTTAATTTGAATTTAGCTAAGCCAGATTGTGAATCAAAGATCTGGAAGTTCTCCCTTAAGAAATTTTTCACTTCATCAAATAGTACAATATAGTCATCTAAATAAGAACACCAATAAAATGTTCTTTTCAAATTTTGTTGCTATTGGACAAAAAATTGCAACTTGTCCTGTGGTAACCAGAAATTGGCTTACATGTATATATAGGTAAATTTACAAGTAATGTATCAGACTTTTTTCTTAATAACAAGTAATGTGACTGAATTTTTGGTCTGCCTCATCGCCACCCCTTTTGTTCAGGAAAAAATTAAGATAATTGTGGCAACTTCCTACCAGTGGTGACAGGTGTGCTTGTACACTCGTTGGTAGGTTGTGTGGCCTGTCCCTACATTACATAGGGCAAACACATTTTTGGTTCACTGGTTAGTAGCTCACCACCACTAATCTAATTTTCATACTGAGTGAGGCTCACACACATACAAGGTTGATTAGTAGTTGTACGCATGTGCTAACCACAGCATCCTACAAGTGGTTACCCCAATGTGTGAACAAAACTCAGTTATCGGCAAACAGCTGATTGAGTAGGTTGTAGTCTTCCCGACCCTCTCTCATTAATCTGTGAACAGCCGATTGAGTTGGTTCCAGTTTTCTTAACTCCCTCTCATTCATTGGCCAATAGCCAATCAAGAAGGTTGTAGTTCTGCTCCCTCTTGATAAAAACTGTCTTTTTGAAGACATCCATCGACTGTCAGCTCGATCTGGTAGAACTCTGATGCTAGTCCTCGAGTTCTCATTTGCCCTGGTGGTGTTGTCTCTCCAGAAATGGATCAATGGCGAACCAACCAGTAGACCATCAATGTTCTCATCTCTTCTCTCTTTTCTGTTGTCATATCCTCAACACTGGAGAGTGGGAGATCATCAAGGATTGAGGCCACCAGTGTACCTTCCAGTATGTCTACACCTCCCCTTGCTACTGCGACAATCATATCGTTGTCAGCAGTTGCCCATTCTTCCACAATCCTAGCATCCTCTATATCATTTGGAGGAGGAATGCCAAGATAGCTGCTTCAGCAGGATGAAGGCATAGACCATACCCTGCTTGACCTATTGCCTGTTCTTCAATGGCAATCGACATCCACTATGACTGGCTCATCGAATATCTTGGCAGCAACCCAAGACCCTCCTTGTATGTTGACAGTTCTGCCCCAGTTCAATTGGAGAAATGTGCGGCTGTGGCTGCAACAGATCAAAAACCTGGCCCAAGCTCATCGTAATGTCACCAAACACCAGATGTTTTTATCCATCTTGGGTCTGCTCCCATCATCGGTAGCTAATGTGGTCTCTGACTTGCTGTATAGCACTGATCTCACTCAGCGGACATGGAGTAACCTCTGATAGTTGATTCTCGAGTAGTTTACACCCTTGAACAACATGCGGGTACAGCAACTCTTGGAACAGGCAGTCAGTGAGCCCAGAGAGAAACCAAGTGCTTACCAGCACCAACTGGTTCAACTCAATAATGGTCACATTGACGATACTGTCATCCTTGGTCTACTCTATCACAGCTTACCTTTGGTGATCCGACAACCATTGTCAATACAGCACCCAGTCGTAATTGGCTGCCATCGCTGCCAACAGAGCAGCCACTCACATTGAATTACATTAACACTGTGATTGTAGTATCAACTACAGTTTCTGCTTTTACTGCTCTATTAATTAGCATTTCTTTCATCTCTGGCACTCCTTACATAAGTTGAGAGCCATTGCATTCAGGGTAATTCTGCTCTTGTTCCAAGCCTCGATAGTCCCTGTGTCCAGCTTACTCTTGGTGGAATAGTCTTCAATGACTTACTTAGACCTTGTTGCCCCTCATTGGCACTGTTTGATCTCCACCTACCTTCTCATGCTACACATGACACAACTAAGATAGGCTATCCTATATTGCTCTATCCTTTATTCAATACACATACTTGGTTACAGTTTTGACTAAGGAGTAGCAATGAGCCACTGTCCTCAGACTATCTCACTTGACAGAGCAGTTGATGCCTACACACCTCTTCCAGTGTCAAACCTACTAAGTTCTTCTTTTCCTCCACCATCTTTGAACCCATAAGGTTCCACTCCCTCAGTGTTGAGTCCACAAGACTCCACTCCCTCTCCTTTGGTTGAGGCTGGCATCAATCAACTTTCTCCCAGATGATGGCAACATTGTCCTGCCAGAAGAATTAAACCTTTTGTGACAATAGTGACAAGAAGATGCCTCCAGCTTAAAAACTTGTGAGAACCTCCAAATTGCCACACTTGCATCTTACACGCATTTATCATTGTCTGTTTCCCCTGGAAACATATTGGGGAGAGTAGTGTGGCAACTTCTTACCAGTGGTGACAGGTGTACTTGTACACTCGTTGGTAGGTTGTGTGACCTGTCCCTACATTACTTAGGGTGAACACTTTTTTGGTTCATGGATTATTAGCTCACCACTATTAATCTAATTTTCATACTGAGCAAGGTTCACACACATACAAGGTTGATTAGTAGTTGTACACATACGCTAACTGCGGCATCCTACAATAATATTTTTCCCCTTAGGGGTTTATTGTATTTAAGGCTAACTATATAAAATTGAATATTTATCACCTGTCAAGTTGATACTCCCCTCTCAGACCTCAAGATGTCTCAACCATACGTCACAGTTGTGTTTCAGATTTTTCCACCTAAGGGTGTAAATCCTATAGAAAAGTTTATTTTTGGTGAAAAATTTTATATTAAATTTTCTACAAGTAACATCTTCACATTTTTCATATGTGCCATAGTTTTGGAGTTGAAAGCTGTTACATATTTTATTGCACAAAGTTTTGTTTTAAAGTGGCTGTAAAAGAGGGTAGTATCAACTTGAGGGTTGCAAATGTTTATGTTTCATGATGTCCATTACTAAACACCCAAACTCCGTAATATTTTCCCAAATTGTATAAAAAAAATGTTCTTTACAATTCAACACGTTATATGGCTACCTAAAAGTAAAAAATTGAATTGCTTTTAATAAAAAAATATCTATGTTAAAAAAAAGAGTAAGATATGCTCCCATTCTGAAATAGCAGAATGAATATAGACTTAAAAAAAAACATACCTAGAAAATAACAGGTAAAGTGGCAAATTTATTTTTTATTTTTTATATTCACTTAGCTATGTTACAATGGGAGCATATCTTACTCCTTTTCTTCTCAATGTTGCTATGTTTTCATGAGAGCAGATAACATTTTCATTTTTAGATTACCTTATTACCTGTTAACTTAGAAACTAGTGGTCAGTATCAGTGGCTGAAGCTGATTACAATTAATGTGATAACATTTTCATATTATTTGACTTTAATCCATCGATGGATTCTACTCGATTCACCGACCAATTTTACTTTAATTTATAGTAAAATAATTCATCAGTGAATTGAGTAGAATCCGTCGATAGATTCTATTCAACTCGATTCACCAATTGACTTTCCTTCAATTTAATGATATAATTCATCAGTCATCGGCGAATCAAGAATGCATTGATGGATGAATTCATTTGCAAAATTCGTTGGCGTTATATTTACAAAGATAAATTAAGTTAGTTACTGTACCAAATTCGTAGAAGAAACATAGAAAACCTCTGGATACTGCAAAGATTGATAACAAAATAAACATATTATTTCAGATTATACTTATTGAAATCAAATGAATATAAAGATGAATACTTACAATTTTGTAATTTGAAAACATTATCAAAAAAACAACTAGGTACACTTTAAAATCATGAATATTAAAAATAATTCAAATCATTATTCACTCATTCTCATTCACTGATAAACCTTAGAAAAATTCCAGTAAATATTTTAGCTACTTAATATATTGATAAAAATTTGATTTCGATGTTAAATGGGAAATACATGTAAATAAATATCGATCTGGTTTATAAAAATTCGATATATAAAAAAATCAATATTTTTCGATGTTAAATGGAAAATGCATGTAAACCAATATTGATATTTTATCGATGTGTGAGAAAAAATAGGAAAATAAAGAAACATCGAATTCGAAAACAGATCCCATATAGAAAATAAAAATGTTATCACATTAAAAAAAAATCGAATAAGTTTAGGTTAAAAACAGATTTTTAATAAATGAGCTTTTATTTTATTTTTGGTGTTAGTTTCATGCAAAATAACCAAATTTTAGCTACATTATTGGTATATTTTAAAATTGCAGTGGTAAGTAGAATATAAAATTAAAAAAAAAACACTTTTTTTTTCAAAAATTTTGGGAAAGTATTATATGGAGTCCGTTTGTTGGGTTGTAGACATGATGAAACAAATGTTTCCACTTCTCAAGTTGATTATACCTCCTCTTACAGCCCCCTGAATCAAAACTTTGTGCAATAAAATGTTTGATAGCTTCCAAATTAAAAACTACGGTGCTTATGAAAAATGTATAAATGTAAATGATCTAATTGGTAGAAAATTTTATGAAAAAATTTTTCACCAATAGTAAAATTTTCTGTTGAATTGACTCCTCGGCTAGGAAATCAGAAAAATAAGTGTGAAGTATGGATTAAAATATCTTGGATATCTAGGGAAGACGATAAGTGATTAGTATTCGATTTTATATAGTTAATAAACTTCCAAGGAGCAGAATATTATCTTCATTTTTTTCCTAAAAAAAATGGGGTTGGAAAATACATTACATTACCTATATTTAAGGAAAAAAGTTCGTCACATTGCCTGTAAATTTACTTTTGGTGCGGATAGACCGGACGTTACCTCTATAAAGTCAATTTTTGTTTCGATTTTAAAAAAGGTAATGGTTTTAAACTGTGTTATTTTAAGTCAACAGTCATAAAATTTAATACAATCATAAGTTATGATCTATTAACAACTTTTCAACTAGGTATTTCACTTTAATAACTATTTTTCTACTGCTTGAAAACCTTGATATACTTTTTCCAACGGAGCTGCTGCTGCGTTAAAGTTTTTTGTTTTCTAATATCACGAGAGGAAAATTCAACTAATAGTTTTTAATCGATTGTAATACAGAATATATTTAGGTTTACGTTTTCGAAACTATATTCATAGCTCAAAATTTTAAAACGGACTGTCTGTATCTGTTCTTTCATTGATTTTAAGATTGTTCGAAGTTATTGCGGATGACCATGAAATGTTAAACGACGATTTTTGAAATATTTACCGAGAATAATTGAACTATATATTTTTACTAATATTTTGTCGAAATTTTCAGGCTCATCATTTGTATCAGTGCGACTGCGAAAGATTCCGTTAGAGGTTTAAGAATGCACAACAGCGACATTTTCGACTGCAATTGAAATGTGAATTAAAATTTGTCGAATATGATTCGTATAATATGTGCAGCTTTTTGCTCCTGTCCCTGTGTTTCTCATACAAGTATTGAGGCGTACCTAATTCTTATTTTATTAATTACCTTGCAATCAATGTAATTTATACTTACATATTTGTTGTTAAATGAAAATATTCTGTAAGATTTTTTATACTGTCCAAACGCTGTTTTTAAAATTATACATTCTCTCCGCATTCAGGGATGGTAGTTTAATCGCATTGAACTATAGATTATCAGTGTATTTCAACAAATCGATATTAAACAAATCATAAGATGGATCTGTTTCTTAGGAGCTTGAAAACTTTGGGTGTATTTTGGTAACCCGTGTGTTTATGGTTTTTGATTTTTACTTAGTTTTGATTGGCTTTTTTCTATTCGTGTTCCTCCCTGGGTAAAAAAAAAATTAATATCTCAGTTCATTTTAATCTCATTCGTACTTCTATTGATAATCGTCATGCAAATAAGTGTACCACAATAGTTTTATTTCTGTTATAATATCGTTTCTAGGATTCTTCGATAAATAGTAACTGTATTTTAGGTTTAACTGCTGAAACTGAAAAAAAAAAAGAAGATCAAAATTGATGAAAAAAACTGATTCGTCTCAAAAACTTTTACTGATGAATCCGGTCTAGATCACCATCAGAAATTGATCTAAATTTATGTGTATCAAATTTTGTCAATAATTACAGCTCTGATTTAAATCACTTCGAGTGATCTGACTGCCACCTTTGACCCCTAATCTGATTAGTTGCTAAAATGAAGCCTAGACCTTGGAACTTATACCTAATTATGTTGAAATGTTAGAGTTTTAATTTAATTACCCCATATGACCAGTTTCTTCCAGACATTTGTCATTTTGAGTTAGCAGATTTTTTTTTTTCTCCCTTAAAGAATTTCATTTTTTGAAAGTTTATTTTATTTTTTTCTTGACTAAGTCTTTAATATTTTTTTTTTTTTTTTTTTTGTTTGTTTAAGTATTATTCTTTTCTTTTTTTCGATTTTTTGATATGTTTTTTTGTTTTAATAATTGTTCAGATTCTTTCGTAACGATTGTGATTGTTTCGTGATCATTAGTACCTATACTAAGTACTAAATAATTAATATAATTAATTGTCAATTTTCTTTCTTTTCATTAAGAACATAGCATTATTTATATGTTATTGCGACAATACGTAAAGCTATAATGACTAAATATTTATCACCTTCACGCCTCTCATGACCTTTGGTTATTTTGAAATTAATTTTCTTGTACGTTTTGCATTGTCATAATATGATTAAAGAGCTTTTTCTCTGCCTTCTGAACGGGCATTCCTATTCTAAACATGTCGCTCGCGTGTATTAACTATTTATTTCTTTCTAGTCAAATATATGCGTTGTATTCGCGATTTCAATTTTGAATGCTTTATAAAATGGTTTTAACATTTACAGTTTCAAATCACAAACTTTTCTTGATATCATTCATAATCCGCGTTGTCTTGATCTACGACTGTCTGTAATAAATTAGTTGAAACATATCAATTACGTATTATAGGTAATATTTTTATTTTACAAATAATGTATTTTTTATAATCTTATATTCCGTAAGAAAATCTGTTTCCTTTGTAAATTTTTTTTTTCGTTCACAATTTGTTTGCTCTTTTTGAATTAACTGAGCTACAACCATTTTGTAACACCATGATGACAATGATTAAATAATTTTTGTTTTGAATTACAATATTAATTATTCGCAAAATTGAGTAGTTCGCCCTCAGCGAAAACTCATTTTGTGTGAGTTACGGAATTGGACATCAAAAGAATAATTTCTGAAAATAAATATGGCAAAATTGTAGACTTTTCTTTTTCCGTATATTGTTTCGATCCTAATTTTCTCACCTACCATTGCGTCATCTGCAACTGAAAGATGGCAAATTTGAACAAAAATTCATCCTTAAATTAGCCCTCGTTTTTGAAACTTTCCAAAGCAAAATACGTAACTTTTGTTTCAAAAATTAATTCATTTAAATTCATAAACTTATGTTTTTATGGTTTTGTTTCGGTTTTATGTTATGTGAAGAAAAAACTCGACGCGTTCTGTTTCACGTGTCTAGAAAAAAATAAAACAAACAAACCAGCACTGAAGGATCTTCCTTCTTCGGATGATTATATATTAATTCCTACGAAAAAAAAGCCAAAATCTTTAAGAAAAAATGGCTGACTGGTTTTTATAAAAGTGAAAGATTTCATTTCAATGTTAGAGAGCTAAGAACTGCTCAGTTACTCGGCTTCTCAGCTCTGCTTCCGCCACATGCGATTCGAATTTTAAGAAAGTAAAATTATGCTTTGTTATACAATTCTGGAGCTGCAGTCGGATGGGACTGTATCTAATACGATATGAACTGAAAAAAAAGGTATCAGTCAGAAAATACTGTTCCGAGAAAAACGCACTTTACGTTTTCTCTTTTGTAGCCAAATTCTATGAGTCGTTATGATTGCTTAACGACAACTAAAAATAACAAAAACGACGTTAAATACCATTGAATACCCATAACGGCGGTGGTATTCTGTAATACACGGTTAACGCCACTCAACGTTACATCAGGCTTCAAAATATTGAGTTATTCTTCTTCTAGCGTAGGATCGGTTTTCGTATAATTATTAAAACACTGAAGAACCAAGAACAAATTCATAAATCGTATAATTAATCGATTCGTATTACACACATTAAAAAGATCGCGAAAGTTCGTCAAATTGAAAATCATTAATTAATAGAAGAGACTAGAGAAATTGGAACCTTCAAAAAAAACGTTGAGTTCCAAAACCAATGTTACTGAGCAAAAGGTATTTTCATAAATATATCTATCACAGACAAAATATATACGTCATTTATAAAATATATTCGGATGTGGAATTGGATCCATTCGTAAAGCTAAAAAGGAGTCATATAAATCAACACAAAATACGTTCTTTATCAATAAAAGTCGGTGAAGTGAGAACTAAAGAGTACCTATACAATAATAACCAGTGAAAGAATCATAAATTTTTGTTTTGTAGCGGTATTAGGGCCACATTTTATTAATGATTTGCTCCATTCGTGGGGGCCTGAGTAACCCCAAAAAGGGGGTTAGAGGCGACAATTCACAAATTATTGAGTGATATATCGTTGAATGTGTGTTTTGAGATGCGAAGCTCAAATTTATGGTCAATTTTTGGATCGGACAATTTTTTGGGGCACAAGTAGTCTCTAAAAAGAGGGTTAGAAGCAACAATAAACAAATTATTTAGTGATATATAAGATCGTAAAAAAATTTTTTCGGTACCAAGCTCGAATTACTTGTAATTTTATTCACCAGACCATTTTGTGAGACACAAGTGACCTCTAAAAAAGGTGGTTAGAAGTAACAATTCACAAATTATTGAACGTGGTTAAAACTGAATCAAGATTTATTCGAGAATTTTTAGTCATCCATCTAATCATTTTTATATGATTTATAAGCGTGGCTTCCCTGAGAAAATTTTGGAAATCAACTTATAATTGATGTAAAATTTTGTAATTGACTTTGTAAACTGTCTCTAAAAGAAAATTAAAAAATTGAATTCTTTTATTATGTATTGAACAAGTGAGCAAAGTTATGTGCCCACAGTAGTTTTAGGAAAGTTCATAGTTTCTCACTGGCACTTTCCCAACATGTAAAGATATTTATACATAAATACCTTGAATATTACTAAAATACAGACTCAGTCGTTTTTTTTTAGGCCTGCAATTTGCATATTATCAAGTTTTGTATTTAATGCTAAACTCAATAGATAGAAAATGTATACTGAATCTTGAATACTTATGGTTAGTTGATAATTTTAATTTTGAAAAAATTATGGTAGGTATACATTTGAATGTGACTTTGAAGTAGCGTCTGGTCAATACTAATTACTATTTCTTATTTAACATTTCAGATGCAGAAGATGGGGTCGCTTAACATTTCATGGTTACAATAGAAGTGAAGATCCACTGACTTTTCAAATAACGAAGTTATTAACACTTAATTTGGTAGATAGCTGAAGAATATGAGAGATGATTTGTGATTGGTGTGAGGATGTCATGATAGATGAGTAATTATTGATCAATGGCACCATGAAGAACAATGAAATGACAGCATATTTTGTACAAATTAGTTTTTTTAGTCACTGATAGAATTATTGATGTGAGAAGATTCTTGTGTGGTGCCTAAGTTATGTCCACACGAATCTCTGGTATTTATTATACAAGGTGGACGAAGATTTTGAAATGTGATGATATATGATTATGAGAGGTAGAGGGTAGAAATATATTGTTATACTATTATTGATTTTATTAATTTGTTGTTTTTTAATGTACCTATCTTCAGTACCTATCTTTTGTTCTTTTGTTTTAAAATTTTCAATTTCTGATATTTTTTTTAAAATTCTGTCCTACGTTTTTTATTTGCCTCATCTGATCTTTTTGGTGAATCGGGTACTCACAGTAAAAAGTTCATAAAATTCGTCATTTTCTATCGAGCCTGCAATAAATATGTTAGGCCTTCATTTAATGTGAAAAATCACCTTCAATCGTGATAACCAACATCAAATTTCAGTATCCATTAGGCCTACTTTACTTTTTCAAGTATGTTAGGCCTAAATTTAATTTGAAAAACCACCATAAATCAGGATTAACTGTTTAAAAATTTATTTTCCATTAGGCCTAAATTTGATTAATTTGTTAGACCTACATTTAATTCGAAGAATCACCTTTAATCACAATAAACAATGTGAAAGTTAATTTTCCATCAGGCTTACATTGAATAAATATGTTAGGCCCTCATTGAGTTTAAAGAATCACTTTTAAAATCACAATACTTATCTTAAACCAAATGAAAGGTCGTCATTTTTCATTGGGCCTACAATTAGTAAATATGTTAGGCCTGTGTTTAATTTGAAAAATCACCTTTAAAATCACGATACTTAGTCTAAATAGCACAAAAGTTTGCATCAGGCCTACATTTAATAAATTTGTTAGGCCTACATTTTTTTAATCCTCCTATTATCATTAGTAGGTACTTGTATATTCCAGAAATTTCAATATTATTTTGTCAAAATTTCATCAAAAGTTCTGATAAATTGACTTGTGTAAAACATCAAAATTTCCATTATCATATTTAATATCTTCTGTTATTAACGAATAACGAATGAGGGTGTACTCCTCTTAAGATTTTAAGGTAAAACAATACCTCCCCGACATTAAGAGCTTCAATAACCAACTTTTATGTTATAAATAATAAAAAATTTCTTTATTTTTTGTCAAACCACTCTTTGTTGCTATGTCAATAACTATTGAGAGAATCTGGCTACTGTAGGACACATAATTAGGTATGTCTAACATTTTTTAGCGTTAACCTCATATCTCATCTAGCAGATCAAATTTTCTAGATATTTGAACTGACGGTAAGCTGATAGCTTCGATCATATTTAATTTATTTATACTTCAATGAGAGTGTATGGCTGGTGTATATACCCAAGTAAAAATGAAAATTCACGCCAACATTTTTATTCTAAAACCCGCAAATAGGCATTTCACTGGATTCACAGCAGTCTTCGATAGTTTTAGATTTACAGGACCAACAGACTGAAAACAGATGAAAAGAGACCTACCAGCTACTGCACATGGACAGAAAATCTGTACCCATTTACCGGTTTCATAATCGTGAAAAACTCGATTAACGTTAGCAAGATACAGAATCTGTGTTGGGTATCCAGAATATCTATACACTTATTAGATCAAAGGCAGATGGTGCTAACTTCTGACATCGTCAGTTTGGTAACATTTATAGCTGTGTTCCGTTACATTTTCTCGGTTGGGCTTACTTCATAAAATGCTTAAAAGTTACTTCTATCTATGATACAAAATCATTCAGAATGAAATGACAGTAGGAGTCTGAACAGAAAATTTTTCATTTTGAAATAGTCGATCATCAGACAATAAAGGTGCGTTGTTAACCAAATCAGTACAATTTAATCGATGTTTAATGATACATAAGGGAGATACACGCTCATGCAAGTCATAAAATCGTACCTAAACATTTAAATGCAAGGCCCAAATGAATAATTTAGTTGCGCCGATTCCATATCAGGAAGATTATATTTTAATCGTGAACTCTAAAATCATTCATTCATAATAGGAAGGTCTACCTTCAGTCATAGAATATATTTTTTATTTGTTGTATTATTATAGGTTTTTTACGGTCACATACTATAGTGCATTGAAAATTGGAGATTTGGGAAGTTATTTAATGGCTTTATGCCTTAGGATATGGCTTAACAGCTATACACGGCGTGTCCAAATTCGCTTTAACGAAATTTTTTTTATGAAATTTTTTTGGGGATAAGGGTTACATTTTGGTTTTCACGTATACTTTTTATGGTAGATGTGCCAAATTCAATACTACGTAAATAAAAATGTTCATAACAGGCAGAAGTCTTTGATCTTTTTATTCTCTCAAGTATTTTTGTCCCATCTCCTTATGAATGCAACCAGAAACACCTGAAAGAATATCCTCTTAGTCCACAGACACCTATACTCACGACACTCCTAAACCAAATGTATCGATCCTGAACTGAACTGATATGAATTGATAATTGATAAAAGTTGATAGAATGTGTGTTTTAAATCAGTCATTAAAATCTCTACAGGTCGGCCAAGTCCCCTGGCGCATTTGGCAAACAAGAACCATTGAAGTCATTGGTTTTATGATAATTATATATTTATATGATTATGTATATATGTATATAAAATCGTCACGTGTCATGCAGATTGTATTTTTGATTAAATCAAAATTGGCTAACATGTTGAGATTTTAAAGACTTTGGTTTTAAATGGGGTGTCCACCGCTATCCACAATCAATTTATATCAATTCAGTTTATGATCGATAGCAGGCTACCATGGAACACTTTTTTATTTTTTTCTCTAGACCCTAGTGCAAGTTAGAATTGAGTTAAAAATTTGAAACTAATAAATTTTAAAAGTACGAATCTTCATCTACAAAACAAAACCAAACAAAATAATAAGTCAGGTTAAAAACGAGTTGTAAAAAAATACACTTATAATTTAAAGAAGAAAATAACGGAGAAAGGGAAAATAAAATTTCTCACTTTTTTCCCAGACAGAAACAAACAAAAATTGAAAAAACAAATTATAAAAGCGGATATAAGTGTATGTGTGCGTATGTCGCAACATGTGAAAGTAGCGCTGAAGTTGGTCATCCGGTGTACTTCAACAAATTGAGTGAGCAGAATAAAAGAGTGTAATAATTAAAATGTGATAGTCCGTTTTAAATTTCATCTTAAGCCGGGTCATCTTTTTTGTTCCATGGTACACCACCGTCCACCCATGTACCATGGTACATGTTAATAAATCCCTTAAGAAAACAATGTTTCTAATTTCAATTCAAAAAATTAAATTTATGATTATTACAATATAAAGTGCACTGTATCTAAATCATATTTAGAATATAGATGACATCAGCTACTTGAATTGCTATAATATAATTTTTATTAGGAAAATTGATTGTTTTTCAGTTGTGACACTTTTCTCATGAATTTGGTAATTTAAGACATCTTTTACAGTATCATCAACTTTCTCAAGATCCAATGTTTCATGTTTTTGAACTGTTTTACTTCTGAGAATTATTTTTCAAAAATTAAAAGGTATTTCACATATGTTCCATGGTACACCAGAAAATTTACGCCATGTTACACTAGGTTTACATTCTTAATAGAAATGTACATGGTATTTGATCTAAATGTTTTTGAATGGTAATTCTGAGTAGTTGACTTTGAATTACTTGAAAAGCATTTGCTAATTTGTTTACTCAATTTCTCTTCCAATGGTCTTACTTTCTGAGTGACCAAAATTTTACCGATTTAACTTTTGGTAAAATTTTGATTAATAATGCAATAACTTTTGAAGAACAAAATGGAAGACGGTATTATATAAATGAAGTATTACAAGGTGTATGATACATGTTATGAGACCAGTTTCTCAAAAAATTAAAGGGAAGTCAATTTTGTTCGATATACGGTTTCCATAGTACCCCAGTTCACTATACTCATATGCCATTTGTTGTGCAAAAAGATTTCCAACAGACATACATCAATAGAAAAATAGGAAGAACTTTATGGAATTCAATTTGATTTTTTGAAATGGAGTTTGTTTTTTTTTTAGTTATCAACAATGTTTTCAGTTTAAGAAAAAGAAAAAAAAACGTCATGACATCAAAAAATTTGGTAAATACAACTTTTGATTATCTCTTAATGAACTGGCCAGTAAGCCTTTTTGCATATAAAATACCGTATGAGCGTACCGCTTTAGTTTAGTGTATGTATTTTTTACTTGGGTTGTTACCCGAGTGTTTTATTCTGAACAAACCCGAACAGAATTGTAGAATAACCAACTTCTGTTTTGGATCTTGAATAACCCGTATACTTGAATATATTTGTTCATTACAAAAAAGTATCGATCATTTTTAATAAAAAAAACGTGTTTAATCAAAACAGATTTTCTCAAAAATTCTTCGCTATACAAGATATTAAAAGATTATATGATGTAATATATTACACACAAAGAAAATGTATAAAACAATAACTTAAAGTAAACTATAATTTAACATTGTTAACAAACAAAAATAAAAAATAAAAAACATAAAACAATAATTTACAGAAAACTTATAGTTCAACATATTAAAGTTAACAAACAAAAAATGAAAAATATAAGACACATACATGAAACACTTAACGATGAATTTACATAAAGTAATTTAAAATCTTTGACAATGCAGAACTGGTCCAGTAAAGAACAATGAATTCTATTTAGTCATGCTGGTGCTAAATAAGCGACCATAGGGCAGGACAGAGATGCGCACTTGGAAGCAGACTAACTTCAGAGTATCAGACTTTATTCGGGTACATTCGGCTATGTCCGCGGGAAATGAAAATAGACGTCTGAATGCACACGACTTCCGTCGCTTTAGTCATGGGTCGTTTTTAATAACAAATTCTCGCCTTCGGCGGCTCACCTACCATAATCTCCAGCATGAACTTCTCTTCATACTCCGTCATAATTAAAAAAATTAATTTAAAGTATTATTAATGGGATTCAACCCCCCACCACAGAAATGAAAAGCACAGTTGATGCGTGAGTGCCGTAGCGGCTCACACTAAATTGCAGTTTATTTAAATTTCATATACGCACAGTCAATATCAAACCAAATATATACTAAACAACAATCTTTGATACACTGTAATTAGTCTGCTTCCAAATGCGAATGGACAGAGGAGGCAACTTAGATTTTTTTAGCTTCTCACCAACTCGAAGTCAGAGGTAAAGTGTTTACCAAAAATTTTCTATTTATTTGTATAAATGTGTGTCGTAAAAAATTCTGGCAGTGTGCACCTAAACACCGCGACACAGAAGTTGCCGCCCCTGAGTAGGGTGTGCCATAATATGACGGCTTCTGAATTTTTAACAGAGGACCCTTATCAAATGTATTCTAAATTAATAACTCAATTAAAACAAGAAAAGTACATAAAGTAGGCCAGTACACGGTGATTGCCTACTTTTATACTGCCATGTCTTGATATTACAAAATAGAAAGTACATTGAGCTTATGGAGCTTTACGTGTCCGGTACTATATTGTCAAATTTAAAATGTACAAGAGAATGAAAAAACATAAAAATACGTAATCAGGTAATTATTAATTTTAAAAATTATTTAGTTTTCGGTAACTTTATCGTCAACCGGAATGAACAATTCTCTTATCACAATATGTGTATACGGTAATAATGTTTAGGTAAAAATGTCAATAATTAGTCCCTATACGGGGTAAAAAGTTTTTTTTCCCTTATGAAAGATTCTCTAGAAGAAACAGAAATAAATAAAAAAATAGCAATAATTAATCGTCATATAAAAAATACAGGGGAGAAAGACTTATTAAATGCCACTCGTCACATATTTTCTGACGGCCATCCACAGAGAAACCTCTCGGACACCACACACAAGAGAGCCAATCAATGCTAATACGGGCGCGATATACAGTATGAAATGGCAAGAAGGCACCGCCACCACACATAGGTACCACGAACCGAAAGAGAAGTACTGAACAACACCAGGAGGACACTAGAACGCACGTTCATTTAGGCGTGCTAACATACGCGGGTTTCTTTGGTCGATTAACCTCCATGTAACTTGGATTTGAAAATAAAAGAGGTTTCGAGTTGATGTAATTGTTATCTGTACGAAGCAACAAACAATTTGCGCAAAATTAATCTAAACGGTTGCGTATAATTTGAACACTGATCGATTATTAGTAGCCGGACAATAATAATATTATGTTTGCGTTGTTAGTCACATTTCTGGTATAAAAAGCTCACATATTATTCACTAACAGCAACACACATACAAGGTATTGCACGAAACCTCTGTGGGTCAGCCATACAGCTCAATTTAGGATTTTTGGATCCGGGGGTCAAGTGCTGGTGGAGCCACTCGCATAGTTCTTTAAAAAATTTTTCAATGCTTCGCTTGCATACCACCCCCATTTTTTAATTTTCTTCGCATTTAGTAGAGGCCCGAGGCTACAAGCCCTCTTTAACTCTCCCTTAAATCCGGCCCTGGTCTGCCAAACATCAGGGATGAGTAATTCTCAGAAGAAACGAGTTAAACATGTCATGTCAACATGTAGCTTATAGTTCTATGCTGAAAAAACGATAAAATTTTCAAGTTTTCAAAATCTTTTAAAAAAAGGCTTTATTGAAATTTAAAACTTTTATAGCCCCTTCAATACGGAAAACACGCCACATGTTTATCTAATATTTTTTATTCGTCTCATCAAGAACTACCCACCGTAGAAATTCAGCTGTCAATTCTTGACATTTTAAAATTACTCCAATCAAAGACATGCTGGCTAGACAACTTCATGTCCTTCCATACACAAGACGTATCATATCTCGGTTAGGTGACGGTATTTTATTACTGATTTCATCGAGTACTACCATTAACCCACGTTTCGTGAAACACCACGTATATCTGAACAAAATTATTGTATTCTGATGACTAACCCGTGGTACGTAACATCGGTTTCAATTCAACGTCGTCTTCTGGATCGGGAGATTCTCTCGATGGAATATTGGGGATATTGACGTATCGTGGTTCTTCTGCAGCTGTGTATAGTGGCGGGTTCAATAACGACAAATAGTCGACGCCATTACATGCATTTGCATTCATTTGCAAGTACATTTCATTCAAGTTAGTATAATGCTGCGATCCGAAAAAGAAAAATACACAAGAAACATAATAATTTTTGTTTTAATTTTTCTTTCATCGAGCATAATTAATTCAATTACGTAGCCCAAGTGCGGCGATTATTTGCAATCAAGTGGGAGGGAATGATACTTCAGTATCTTGTAAGTGTTTAACATTAGTTTTTTTATGGTAAATACCAACTAAATATCGATTCCAACAATTTCATTTCCTCCTCGACCAGATTTCCCAAATTTGCCGATGAAAAATTTCAAATTTTTAGATTAGCAGCCTCTTAGGCTACAATTTCAAAAATAAATTTTGAAAATAGGTCTTGCGTGAATAAGAAGGTTTTTTCAAGTCGTACTTGGTTGTATTTACATTTATGGTTTGAGAAACCACTGGTGAAACACCAGCATAAATACTTTTTTTTTTCAACACAAACACGCAACTAGAAGGTACCCACTTTCAAATATTAAGATAATCAATCATCCAGTATTTTAGAATTAATTAATTTCTTTTTTATAAATAAAAGTTCTTATTAAAGTTTTATCACATGGCAGTAACTTAATATTTCAGGGTTCTTTTTCAGCTAATTTTAAAACTACATTTATTTTTGTCAAGGGAAGAATTTTCAACGTGTTTTATAAATTTAGTTACTTCTTAATTTCGTTTCTTTTCACATATCATTTGTTAATATAAGTTTTTAGTTTTAACTTGTGGACTAATAAAAACAACCGTCTCTGTTTTTCTAGTTTTTTTTTTTAAATTATTAATTTTTACTACAGGTAAGGTAAACTAAATAGAAGAAAAGCAGAGAGAAAAACGCTTTAGCAAAAAATAATAGCAAAATTTCATGTTTTTCACTGAATAAACGGTAAAACTGAAATTAAAAAAAATCAACATTTTTTAGATAAAAATATGATAAAGAACCGTCAATTTTTATAACGAGATATGTTCTTCCTCGCTTCTCTAGTGATTACGCCACTAAATATAAATCATTGTAACGTTGGTACGCTGTCAGAAGACTGATTAAAAAAAAAAACACAGAAATTTATGTCTCGTCGTAAAAGTCGTCGAAGAAACAGAACTAATTATCGTAACTATAATGTCTACAAATTTTGCATCAAAGGTAACAAAATAAGGTATTCTTTTAGTTTCTCAAAAATCCAAACATTTGCGTATTTATTAGCAGCAATTTGGCTCCCATCTCGCCTCTGAAACACTGAATGCGCCGCTGAAGAAGCGGTTCCAAAATCCCTGAGATAATGATCGGCTATGAAATGGAGGGGAAGGTGGTTCTGAAGGTGAACTAACGATAAGTATATGTTGTCTCAATTACAATATAGGGCCAAATAATATGAAAAAAATAAATAAACGAGATGGCAAAATAAAACGTACAGATCGCAGGCCATTTTCTAGAAGCTCTCCAAGTCGTTCACTCAATTCGAAGAATGTTGGTCTCATCGTTGGTCGCGCATGCCAGCAGTCTAACATAATAGCGTGTCTGCAAAAAAATTAAATGAAACAATTGAAAATACGAAATATTGACAATGTTAACAAGTGCATAGACTAAAATGTAAACGATCAGTAAAATACTCTTACATGTCTTTAGTTGCGTACGCTGGCTTTTCGAGCCTATAACCATCTTCTAATTTAGTATACAAAGTTTCTAGGTGTTCAACTCCTATGAACGAAACAATTGAAAGATTTAATTAACGCGTTAATATGGAATATCGTCTAAAGAAAAAAATAAACGGAAAAGAAATTGTCACAATTTACCACTCACCCGGATATGGTGTTACAGATAATGAAAATAATTCCCACAGGGTAATACCAAACGACCACACATCTGATTGAATAGAAAATACACGATCACGAATAGATTCGACTGCCATCCATCGTACTGGCAGCAGTTCCTGGAAAATAAGAGCGATTTTGTTACATTTTGGTATCTGCAAAAATTTTATGTGACCTATTTATAACGTGACAATACTGGTAAACAGAATATTTCAAACTATACGAACGTTTTTCTTTCGTTTATAATTTTCACTAGCGTACATGCTTTTGGCTAGGCCAAAATCGCATATTTTGACTATATTATCATCAGCTAGCAAAACGTTTCTTGCAGCTAAATCACCGTGTAAGACCTGTAACATACATGCATATAGGATGAAATTATTAAAAATGCATTTGTTTGGCAGAAATTATCTCTAATATTGATATTTAACTGAACAACCGACTTTGACCTCGAAGCAGTTACAGAACTGTTACTTTTGAAGAACTGACAACTTAATTTCAATTTCATAGATGTAGTCTATTAGATTAGATTTCCACAAAACTAAATGCTCCACGGAAAATCATTCTTAGAACGAAGGAAGAAGGAGAGAATACACTGCATTTGAGAAACTGTTAAAATTTTTAAAAGCTTTAAAAAATTATGAAAGAAATTTAAACCATTTTCAATTCAAACTGATCTTGTTTAACACCGATTTCCACGAATGAAATCTTCACAAACTTATAACCATGGATTGTTGAAATATTCAAAAAAAAATTTTTATAACACAGCCTATAATAAGTTATATCAAGGTTATCTTGGCGATTTATGAAAATGTGTGAGTAAAATAAAATGAGCCTTATTTGATACAGCATATTTTCTTAGTTTTCGGAACACATTTGAGAATATTTGCTTATTTTTCGTAATTTTAGAGCTAATTTCTTCAATTTTCGATTCATAGAAGTTGAGAAAAACTTTCTTCAAAAATTTCTTGAGAAAAAAAATCTCCAAAAATTCGTTAATTCATTTTTTTATAATTAAATTTTTAAGAGAAAGTATAATATGATTTCTGATAAAAATTAATCTTAATAATTTTAATATTATTAATTTCTTCTATTTCTCTTAATCTTAGTCACTATATTATATGAATATAATCTTTTTATAGAGAAAAATGATTTTTCAAAATATTTATTCAATTTTTGATGGTGCACTGAAATTTCTGTAAAACGACATCAAAACGAGATCCCATATATCATTTGGAATATTCCAGTATTTTAAGAGAATATTTTGGAATATTTTAATGAAATAAAAGCATATTGTAAACAAATATTTAACGATTTTAAGAAAATATTTTTAAACTTAACTACCGAATCACTTTTTAACCTTTAAATTTTCTGTAATAACTGGAGCCTCAGCCTTTGTTCAGTGCAAAATACAACAGATTTGCATACCAGAAAGGTTGACGAACGATGTTATGTAATTTTATTTTTAGAGTTGTTTTTAGACTACAATATTATCAAACACTAAATAGGCTGCAGGTACCCATTTAACTTAGGTACGAAAAATACCAACCTTACGACTAGCTAAATACTCCATGCCCCGAGCAATTTGGAAGGACCAACAAATTAAATCTGATGTTTTAATGGGGCGTACAATAGTATTACTAAAATCACCGCGATAATTTGATCGCCAATCTGGCTCACTGTCTTTGTTGATCAGGTAGCCATCCGATCCTAAACAGTATTCGAGAAAATTATTAATCGGAAGTTTGAAAGAAAAATTAATAATTAAATTTTTTTTAAATATACTTAATAACTTGTTAGTAGCAACGATAATGTATGAAACGTATGGTATTAGTCTACATCTGTAATTACGTCAAATAACGATCATAAATATATAGGTACCTATTACTGTTTCTTCCACTGTAACGCTTTCTACAGTGGTTGTACCGGTGTATGATCCATTGATCATTGCCCCACCGCTGCTGTATCTGTTATTTCTAAAAACAGGTAGAGAAAAATCATGAATACCACAGACATATCCGGCAAAATTTCTATCAACTGGTTCTAAAAATACGACTCACTTATCGACATCTGTCAAGGAAAAGTCTAACTGACCCGTTTTCTCGTCGATTTGATTTATAAAATTACTACGCTGTTTTAGAAGAAAGTCGTGTAAATTACCATATTTACAATATTCAACTATGACTACAAGTTCACCTGAAAATCAATAAAAAAGTAAGTGGTAAATTTAGAAAATAAACAAGAATTTTAAACACTGTTGATACTCAGGATATGATAAAAAATAAAAATTTTCTGATAAGATTCGATACACTTTAACTGACTATGGTGGTAGAAATATAGTAAGTTAGTCATTGAAGATCATTCTAATATCAAAAGATAGCTGCGTTGCCGGTAATAAGAGCACGTTAAATCCCCAGAAAAATGATTCAAATTATTCATTCAGAAGTGATCTGAATCGCGAATCACGATTCATAGAAATCATATTAGTTTGGAGAAAAATCCGAATAAAGCAATATTTTAGGTGTTTTCTGGTCTCAATAGAGGGAAAAATCTTAACAAAAAAAAATTGAATCACCAATGATATACTGATATTTTAAAAGTGATTTGAATCATGAATCATCTCGAGCAGCAAAGAAGGATTCCAATTCAATTTCTCACCAATTCTGTACACTCATGGTTGTATGCATGAGAAATTTAGGAACCTTCGTATCAATTTGGCTATTCTTAGTCTCAGCGATTGCTCTCTGAGTAACATTCAATTCTGCCAAATATTAGCTTCGAAAAGTTCATTTTTTACTGCGATAAAACATTTTGAATTTTAAAGAAAAATAAATTCTCAACATTTTTATATTATAAGGATAGGCAACTAAAGATGCAGAAGTACAAATTTTAGGGAGATTTTCCCACTAAACTAGATGTAGAAAATAATGATCAAAAGTTTAAAAGAATCTTATACTCAAGAGAGAAATCACTATTTTTCTGTTACCTGCATATTCCTCTCAGGTGCCCCAAATAATACATACATATCTCATCTGAAAATTGTCCGATGGGTGTAATGTACATAAGTACTCAAAAAATAATGATGATGACATAAGCAGGAACTTCAGAAAATACTCGCGCAGAAAGTTCTGCTAAAACACTCTTCGAAAGTCATTAAAATTTATCGATATTTTGGGGTCATTATATTGTTTCTTTAGACGAGAAATGAGAAAACTATCTGACTTCCAATCGAACTTCTATTATAATATTAGCTTTAATAAGTTTTTTTTATTTTTCTTTGCTCACAAGAATCTGAATCATCAGCCACTAAAAAAGCATGTTTTTAAAAACCTTAAAAATTTTTTTGTTTTAGTAAAAACCAGAGGAAGAAAAACAAAAAATCATCATTAAAGTTAACTTAATTGATCGCCTTCATGTGACTATAGATTTTCAATTAGATGAATGGGTTCATTGGCAAAAATTATATTTTCAGTTTTTGAAAATCATGAAATTGTACTTGGTTTTCATTAAATCCATCAGATCCCTATGGTAGTCACTTACTGAGTGAAATATAGCTAATTTTATTTTTCTAGAATTTTCACATCAACTGACGAGAATGTAGATGTTTGCATACCAAAACATAACTATAAATTCTAGCCGTCAATTTTTAGTTAAGTGATGAAAAGAGATTTACGAGAAAAAAATAATTAAATCAGATATAGTCCTCGCAAATTTATGCATGCACGCTACCAATCGGATAATTTTTGTTTTTTAATTTTATCAACATGAAAATTTAACAATCGACTGCCACCACCTCATTCCAGATGTCCTTAATGGTTCTAAATTTCCTCTAAATGTCTGGTTTGACACTGAGGACGCACCAAAACTTTTTTTTTCAACAATCCTCATGCTGTATGTACAATAAAATATATTTGAAAAATTATGTTTTAATCAAATCACAGGTCCCTCATCGCTTAAATTAATGACACTTACGTTTGTTAATATTTTTGGTGCACGCCCCCAGTAAATTTACAACATTAAGATGTCGTCCCAGATGAATCATTATCTTCAACTCCGAGGCCAAAGCTCGTATGTACAATGGATCGACTCCCCGTTTAACCATTTTTACAGCCACGATTGTGGTCGTATCGTGATCTATTATACCGTCAGCCTCTGCTTTCATAACAACACCGAAAGCACCAGAGCCGAGTTGCTTTCCTGCAAATAAAGTAGACAAGCTTGTATTTTAAACTGCAATCAATGCGACAACACCTACCTACAGGAGAAACCTCCAACACCGACCTAGTTTCAATTTATCTCGAGGAAATTCCCATCGGCTATCGTACGGTAATAGATCAGCTTGGTCTTCTATTCCAAGATCTGGATTTAGGCAGTTCACAGCGCCCGACTCGAAATTCAATAAACCATCTTCAGCTAGTTTCTTTCGCAGTTTCTGTTGAGGGTGTTAAAATTTAAGAAATCAAGGAAAAAAATAAGCTAAAAATCGAGGCTAGGTATAAAGGATCTGAGATATTCACAACTTACCCTTTCCTTTTGCATTCTAACCAGTAGCCAAGCTACACTCACTACCAGAGAAACGGTCAGAACAGCCGGCAAGATGATATAAATTCGGTGATCGTGGTCATCGTGGACACCTTGAATAACAGTTAAATACTGTAAATTATGAACGAAATTTACGTATTTCCATACCACTAGATGCAGATCGGTCAGGAAATAAATGATGCATTGAAACACAACGTAAAAGAATTCTCAGGGAGGGAGTTATACATGAAGTTCAGTTACCATTAATGGATTTTTGAGCAAAAGGGGCAGCAGCTCCTTTCTATATCTATTTCGCCTTCCCCTCCCAAAAACTGTTTAAAATATTATATTCCGACTTTGAAATTATGGTGACTTATTATTTTTTCTTTTTAGTTTGTAAATTCATATAATACAAATTAACTTAAATCAGTTAATACCTATCATGATATAAAAAAGGAAAAATAAAATCGATTTTTTGTTTTTGAAATGACTCATCTTGCTCACTCAACAGTGCAAAGCACAAATCGTTTGAGCACCCATTATACAATCTGAATGGAAATATCTCTCAACTCCCGCACTTGATGCAAATTTCATAGGATGCGCATTCAATTCACAAATGCGCAAATAGGGACTTCAAATTTCATTTATTTTTGGAGGCGGGGCTAAAATTTATTTTGAGGAGCCAGGGGATCCTGATCCATATTTGCGCTCCCATTCGTTTTATTATTTTGAACTGTATACGTGAGCAGTCAATCGTTGATGAGCATTTAGGAGCATTTTTACATTTCACTGATATGAACAAACATTAATTACTCATTCAACGCAAAATATAACGTATTTTTTTGGCCGAAACTCGAATTTTTCAAAAAGAATAATGTTCTCATTAAGGCTATTACATGAAGTTCGCCACAGGGTCTTGTGGAATGCGGCCATCCCCTAAACTCAAAATTTAAAACTTTTCATATTTTTTTCCCTTAATAATAAAATAAATAAAATTAAAAATTAAATTCACGCACTTTGAAACGCCGTGAGCGTCTTCGGCTAGGCTAAACTCTTAGCCTAGCCACGTAGCCTAAACGTTTTTTCCCTCTCTGTTAAACTTTCGATCTTTTCATTACCACCATTTTATTTCTAGTGGTGGTAATGACACTATACAACCTCGGTTGTCGGAAAATCCCCTGCCATTTTGTTTTGAATTATATTTTTTTTCTGTATACTACAATATTACTATGAATTATGTACATTTTCATCCTCCGTTTTGTCGTCGACCATCGAGGTTGATTTATTTTTTCGTCTACATTTTTATAAAGATGAACTTTTAATACATTTTTATTTTTTTTTTAATAATGGTTTAATTTTATATTTGCGGGCATTGGGCCTGCTCGAGGCAATCAATTGAGGTAAATTCAGGATGCTCTTTTTGAAAAAGACGCCTTCTCAGACACTCAGCTATGAGGTAAATTTCTTTTAATTCACCTTTTCTTTTTCTTCCCTGTTACATGGTATAAAGCGGTTCAATCGATCACCTGGCTAGCTGAGCAGGTCTTGAGGCACTTAACTCGCATCTTCACCGAATTCTGTTGGTGGAGATACTCGTGGAACAATCAATTGAGTGGTTTTTTATTAATGGGAAATTATGTTAGGTTTTGTATTGGGTTGGATTGAGCCACCCAGGGTCGCATACCACAGTCTGTTATTTTCAACATAGCTTTCCTGCATATCAAAGTGAATGAACGACATCTTTCAAGCAAAAATACAGACAAATAAAGTGATCTTATTGAAAAATTGAGTGATTTCCAGAATTAATAAACCAGCTAAACCCCATAAATTTTGACTTATCCAAGTTTCAACAAGAAAAATAGTACTACTGGCAGTGCAAAACTTCATAGGTACCACTGAAGCAAGCATGCACCAAAAATACAAGGAAAGTTCCTGAAGCATTAAAATAATTTTGAAGCTTTTCATACATAATTTATACCAGGGCCGTAGTGAAGAAATTCGGGTCTGGAGAGAAAAAATGTATGGATCTTCGAAAAAATTGAAAATTACATCAAATTCAGTATGCAGGATTTACCTGTGGGAGGGGTTTAATAATATTAGAAAAGTTAATTTCGCGAGCGAAGCGACCGAAATTTTTTTTTCTGAGATTAATCATGAGATTTTCCGCGAAAATTTACTTGTTTTTCTTTTTCTCTAATAAATTTTGAGCTCGGGAGGAATCTCTTCTTTACCTCTCTCGTCAGGCCTGTTATATACGTGCGTAACTGTACAAGCAGTTTTTTTGTTGTTTTTTTTAAATCTCGTATAACTTGACCACAGTTCTTTGCCCTGACACCCTTGACTTTATGAGTTAAAATGAAAAACTGTACCTTTAAAATTACAAGAGTGTACAAATACAAGTGCTCAAAACAAAAATTTTTCTTAAATCTTTCATCTGACAACTTGGTGGAGAGTGAGGTTACAGTGTTAGCTAAGAATACTCATGAAATCGATTTCGAAAAACGATATTACGAAATCTCGTCCAAGGTATTTCAAAGCGAATGTATTTTTCCATAAATGTCATTTCTACTCTCTTATGAAATTTGATTTTCTTGACCCCTGACATTATCGAGTCTACCCTTTTATAACGGATACCTTTAAGAGCCAACGAATTAGATGACGAAATATTTCCAGCTTTGTTTGTAGCCACACACGTATATTTTCCATCATCATCGGCAGCGGCAAATTTGATCGTGAACTGCTGATTACTTTTGCGTAAATTTAGTCGTGTATCATTTTGACGTATGAGAATAGGAACATCGTTCTAAAAGAAAAAATTCAATCAATAGATGACATAGAAAGCAGACATTCAATCGGAAAATATATGTTTACAAATGGAACGAAATAGAAATTTCAAATTACCTTGTACCACGTAACAGTCGGTTTTGGCACACCATAAACGTAACACTCCATTTTTACTTCTTCGCCGGTTGCAATTTTCCATGTGGATTCATTCATGTTTTTCTGCAAGAATTCTGGCTTGACAACATCTGAACAAATAAAAGAAAGAAAAAAAAACCATTTGTCTCGGAAGCGGGAATGATTGAGTTGGAGGCAATGAAATATTTATTCTATAAAAGGTTTACCTTTGACATCTACAGATACGGCTTGAAACTTTGTTTCATTATTTAAGGAATCTGCTCCGCAAAGATACGTTCCCGAGAAAGTTTTATTTATTCTAGGAATATTTGCGTCAAGCCGATAGGAAAATGTTGTATTATAAGGTATTATCTTCACACCTATAAAAACGAACAGTAATTTTTTACGCTGAATTCAAATTTGTGCGAAGATTTTATCTATATCACACAGTTCTGAATAATATAAATTTTCAGGCTACAGTATTTGTTTTTAAAAAAAATTCTGGGCAAGTAGGTATTATCTGAAAACTACAAAAAAATAAATTATAAAAAACATTTTTTCGTCCTGAAAAATATCCTAAAATTTAGAGAAATTTTGTCCGTATTATTTTACTTTTTAAATTAACCAACCACAATAATTTCTTGGAGGAAAAATAAAATAAGGAGCCTGAAAAAAAAGACAAAAATTTCGTTAACATGCCATGAGATTATCGAATTTTTTCCTACCATTTTAAACCAAATTTTTTGTCTATCACCAAGTGAAAGTCATATTAAAAAGTAAGGTCAATCAGTGGAGCTGACCAAGCGATTTTTTATTCATAAATTACTCATAACAATTTTTCACTAAAAACTCCAAGCCGCAGAAACATACAGAAATTCTGTTTTTCACAACCACTAATTTTTGCTCCAAGTTTCAATAAAATCACATCGAGGTCATCTCCATTCTTACCTTTTCGAATTTCAAAAAATTCACCATTAAGTATATCAAAATATTACATTCGACATAAAAACAATTGAGATAATCATGTATACTTATATATTTGACGTGAAATACTTCTTGAATCCCTCGCCAATTGCATTTGAGGAACTAAAGGGAAAAGAACTCTAGGTTCTCATATAAAACATCTTTTTGCATTAAGCTGAACGTTACCTTTCATATTTTCGACACGAATGCTAGCTTTGGTTCCATTCGCATGGAAATGCCAAATGATATTGCTCGTGTAGGCATACTTGGAAACTCCACAAGTTAAAGTTATGTTATCATCTGCAGTTATCTCGGAAGAGGAAACGGAAGCATCGAAACCTTCCTTCATGTCTAAAAATGAACAAACAACATAAATAAAAAAAAAGACATAAGTTAGGTTAAAAACGAGTTTTTAAAAAATACGCTTTTATAATTTGAAGAAGAAAATAACGACGAAAGAGAAAATAAAATTTCTCACTATTTTTTTCGAGATGGAAACAAACAAAAATTGAAAAAACAACTGATAAAAACGGATATAAGTGTATGTGTGCACGTGTCGCAACACGTGAAAGCAGCGCTGAAGTTGGTCATCCGGTGTACTTCAACAAATTGAGTGAGTAGAAAGCGTATAAAAAAACAAAAACAGTATTTGAAGGTGGTTTTCTTTCTTATCAAGCGTAGGCCTACATTATCACTAAATTTACCATGAAGATTATTGCAGGTAGTACGATGACAAGGGAGAGGATAAATACACCGAAATAAGACTGATCGAGTAGCCTTGATAAGCAGTATAATTATGCAACATTATTAATAATTATATTTTAGAATATACAATCTAACAAAATGTACGAGCCAATGAGAACACTTTTATAACTTGAATCAGAGTTCTGAAATAGAGTATGAGGGTGGTTGAGGATCCCTCTCAAACTAAATGCAAATTGTCAGTTACCAATCATATACTATTTATGGTGAAGTGAAACTATAATTGATGACTTACTTTTTCCACATTAAACTATACATTTGTGGGCAAATTAGGTCTTCTGATTTATTAATAAGGCAATGAGGAAGTGAATAAAAGGGCTCCAAGTGAAACTTTTCTATCAAAGAAATCAACCACAGTAGATCAATTCTGATCAAATTTTAAGCACCCATAGGGCCATAGCCATAAGGGGGGCATATGGAACAACTTGCCCTCTACCCAAATAATTTTAAATTTGCCAAAAAGTTGGAAAATTTGAAGCTAATTGGAGAATTAATCATTTTGTAGTGTTTTGTAGGTTTTGATGGTTTGGGGAATCAAACCTGGGACCTACATATTTGCCAGCTAAAAGCAGTGAACTTGACTACAGGGCTATCTCACCACTGGCTTTTTTATTTAAGACAAGATATGGCAGTTCACACAAACTTCCCCCCTAGAGAGATTTAATATGAGTTGAATGAAATGTATCATTAGATGCTGTGGGAGGTTGAATGGAGCTATAAATGCCTCTTACACCTTTACACATAGACTTACACTACCTATATGGGTTCTATTTCCATTATATGGGGCAGTATCTATCAGCAACCTAAGTTAGGAAGGGAGTTGTGAGTTCCACCATGCACCACTATGGTTCCACCATCCACCACTGGGGTTCCACTATATGCACCACTAAAGTGCATGCATGTCCAGCACACATCAAAGATCACCAGATGTAGGTTTTGTCGGTTTAGAGAATCAAACCTCGAACCTACATTTTTGCCAGCTAAAAGTGGTGAACTTATCACACAGCCATCTCACCACTAACTATAACTAGCGAATGTATTTTATTTAGGATAATGTATGGCAGTTTCCACACGTTTTTAATGAAGAAAAAAAAATTGAATAAAATGGAAATAGGTAATAGAAAAACCAGTATGTTGTACACCAATTATGATGTTTTTTATGATGTTTTTTATAATTTTTATAGTCAGTTAGAAAATATATAAATTTAACCTTTCCTAAAATTTTGGTTTGCTAAGACCCTGGCAGCCATTATTCACATCCAGCTCAACGCATGTTCCAGATTTCATACCTATACCATAGATACATAAATAAAAGTTGCGAAAAGGTTGAAACATACCAGTGACAAAAAATGGGATAGATTCGTTTTTTGAGCCAAAATCGTTTTTTGCGCTGCAAAATAACAGGCTTGTATTGCTGGCTCTATAATTCAGAATGGATTTTAGCACAAACGACTGGACAACAATTTCCGAATAATCTGACCCCTGAAAATAAACACGAATTAATCCACATGTAGGAACTTAATAGCAAGCAGTTTTAAGGGAAAAAATACTCATTTTAAGGGACGACGCTAAATAATTCAGAAGGGAAAATTTTACATAATTCGGAAGATATAGAAGCTAATTTTGATTTGAAGCAGATAATTAAGAATGTAGATTCCAGTTCAAGGAGTTATAACTCCATTGAAAAGAAAAACTAAATGTCGCGATACCTATTAACCATAGTATGTTTTTTAGCAACTAGGCATTATATTCTCATCAACTGATAACATTTGTCCAGACGTAACTTATGAATATAAAATACTGATCCATTATAAAATCAAAATTCATCTGAATGACATTATAAAACTGAACAACACACCTCCAGTAAGTTAAATAATTTTTTGTATAATAGTTTCCCTCTAATTTTTTTGAGCAAAAACAGTCATTATCGAGTAAAAAAATATTAAATATGAAGCTACATTCCAGAAAGAGAATTGAGATACAATTATTATTTATCAAATAAAAAAATTCTCAATTATATATACTCCTTTTTATCAGAATACTGACAGGATTTAATTTTATAAATTTTTATTCTCATTTTATTGGTTGAAGAATTCTGAAGAAATAGATAAGAGGATTTTTTGAAATATTTACTTCAAGAGAAAAAACAATAATAATTTTATTTAAAAAAAATATAAATGAAACATTAAGTATTTAAATTCAGAACCCCTAAGAGTTAAGTGCAAGTTAATTTTGTGAAAAAGAGTGACCAAAATTTCAGCCATACTTCGACCTTGGACAATTTTTGAGCAAAAGGAATATAAAACTTGGTAGCTTTACATACAAAATAAATTTCCCACAACTCTTAAGCATTGTTTCAAAATTTAGAAGATATTCCAAGGGGAAGGGGCTTGTTGGTTACAGAAGGTGGGAGTAGTACTTTCGTACAATAATAATTATATACTGATACCTTCAATGATGAAAAAGGACTTAATTGAACGCAAAGGTGCGATAAATTGTCTCTCAACCTATGTTTTACTCTATATTAGTCATATGATTTTATGTTTAACCCTCTTCATATAAGAATTCGATAATGACTGTTTCTAATACAAAAAATATAAGAATAATTTTGGTAGGATTTTTGATCTTGTTCAACATTAAGAAGGGGGCTAGCATCTAACGAAGGACTTGAAATGTATACCAAATTTTAGATTTTTTTGAATTATTTCTCCTACTTTCCTAATGTTCCTGCACTAAAAATGCAACTTAGAGTTTAGCATAAGCCGTATCCAGCATCCAACTGATAAACGGAATAAATATGCGAATGATTTAATCAACCATAACTATTATTGGAAAAAAGAGTGGGCTCAAGATCCTATCATTTTTTCTTATAATAAAAATAAATGGAATTATTTTTTCGTTTTTATGAGTACCTAAACGTAAATATTTTAAATTTTTTCTAAAGGGTACTTTAATTCTCCCATGAAATTTTTTGCTTTGCCTCAGCACGATAACAACTTGTAATTGAATAATTTACAGCAACCCCCAGAAACCTCAAGAATAATTGGCCATCTACTGAAAGATCACTACTACCATATGATAATACCAGTAGGATTCTCATCACAAAGCATTACTCACTGGTAACACTTCAATGGGATTTCCATCACAAGCAGGATACTCGTTACATTTTTGGGTGTACCAAGTGACCCTTGGCAGCGGATAAGCGGTCATGGAACAAGGTATTTGATACATTTCGCCGGCGTTGTAGAATTCTTGTTTTTTCTTCATTTCTATTTTTGGCTCATCTGAAAATTCATAAAATGAACGCCCTCAAAATTAGCATCATTATATTGTTCGTGGAGCTCGAGTTGACAAAGTGGAAATAATTGTCAACAAGTAGAAAGGCACATGTTTAAGTAAAAAGTAGGGTATCGAAGTGATAAACGCGCTGGAAAAAATAAAACGGACTGGTCAACAAATTTTGAGTGTTTACATGTTTACCATCGAATAGAAGTAGACTATATTATATACAGATATGAGTGACGGTAATTTTAGACTGAAAATGATTGATAAACTCAAAACACTTTCACAAAATTACAGTATATCTACTTTTAATGACTTCAAAGTAACATTTGTAAATTATAAATTATTATTTCTAATTTGACACTTCGGACTCAAAAGATTGAGTCCCTTAACATTGGCTGATTACAACAAAAGTTACGTACCACTAAATTTTGATTAATCAAGTTAAATGCGAATTCAGTAGTGGATGAATGCGTAGCGTGAAAAGAGAGGGATGTGAGATGACCATTGTGAGATGATGTTATAACTGACCAATAGTATGATGGATGATCCTACTGTAATTATTCAGTTTGTATCAAGTATTTGTACTTCTAGATTCTGGAAGGTGATAATAAGTCAGCGAATGTGGCACACTTTTTTGACGGTTGTTGATGAATATGACGCGTGTCTGGAATGTAGGTGCGAGTGAGATAGTGACAAAGTACAGCGCAATTGCATTCCTGTGAGGTGCCTAGGTTATGTACACACATTTTGATGGAATGTATTATACAAGGTCGATGACAGTTTATTGGCATGATGATATATGAATATGAGAGTTAACAAGTAGAAATATATCGTTACAAAATGAGGAGCATTGATGATTCAGTAATTGTGAATAAACATAATTTCATAGTGAGAATACATTAACTTTTGAGTCTTTAGACAAAACACTATAATAAGAACCGATGTATGTTTGGTACTATGGTTTCACATTTTGCCAACAGCGTAATCAAGAAGATACTTGTAGCCTGCTATAAACTTATAAAGCATCACACATTAAGAGGCAATGTTCATACGAAAATTGTTAGTATTTTAGTATTGGTTCGGTTAAGCACACAAAAATTTTATACGGATTTTCAATTTCTGCTGAGATTTTTTTTTCTTTTTGACTGCGCCAAAATGTGTCTATTTTAAGATAAAATGATGGCAGAAATGAAGTTACACTCATTCATTAACATTACCAATTAATTAAAACAAAATTTTGATCACATTTGGACGTTCTCCACCAAACCAATTCCAATAAATATAATAGCAAAGAAAACAAATGGATACAGAGGAAAAACCTTACATACACAAAAATCTGACGTTTTCTCAATCCCTTCAATTTCTCTAATTTTGGTCTTGTGTATTTTTCATAAGATTAAATGGAAATTATGAAAAACTAACCCAACTCCAAACAAGATCTTTGTAGTCCACAGGTTCTTTGTTAAAATATGCCTATTTCACTAGGTTATTATTTTCTTTTCGTTGGCTTATTTTGCAATTTCAATATTAATTTTTTTTATTTTTTTGGCTAAAATATTTTCGTATATAGTACGCTTTTCATTTACTTATAATATTGAATCTCTACCCCCTTTCATTGCGAGTTTAGGACTCCCAAATAATTGCAATGTCACCATGAGATTTGACGTGAAAAGTATGCAAAATTATGTAAAAACAGAACGAAATTTTGTGTGGAGTTACTTTTTTTTCCCTTTCATCCTTTTTATTACACATTAAAATAAATATTTCTTTCGGTAAATTTGAATAAGTTTTCGTTTGTAATACCTAACAACGAAAAATTAAAGTTAAAAAAATTAATTCAAAATGTTATTTCATGCTCTTAGCCTTATACTACACACCAAGTAGGTGTACAGTTATTAGTGTCCCAAAATTATTTTTCTATATTTTCTCCGAAAATTTTTCGATTGATTTAAAATATTACAACAAATGATTTTTGGACTAAGTTCTTGACCAAAAATTTGCTGCTCGTTATATTCAACTACAAATCTGAATTTGAATTTTGTATTAGTTTCTTCATTAGACTTTTATTCTTCCCGAACCCAAAAAATTCAAAATAGAAGCAATTTCAAATTTTAACTTATCTGATGGGTGACAAATTGCTACACACTTTTCTAACAGTTCCAAGTCACACTTTTATTACATTTTTTTACCTCTACCTTTACAAATTGAATATGTTAAGGACTTTTCAAACGAATCAAAGAGTTATACAAGTAGCGATGCAATTTCAAAAACGACCTAAGATAAGAAATATTTTTTACATAAATTTTTTCTTGACAATTATTAAAAATTACGAAACTGTTAGGGACAAAGATCACTTGTGGGCTATACCACACACACACCCTTATTTGATGTTGGACAACGTGTGACTGATAAGTTACTCTTATTAGGTACCTACCCTGTACGTATAAGGTTAGGTTGTCGTGCTTTTTATGGTGCTCATTGAATGCTATGAAGGTGTACGTGCCCGAATCATTGATATCCACCCGGTTAATGACAAATTTGGCTAATCGACCGTCGTAAGAGAGCGTATATTTACCAATATACGCTGACAAACCGCTGTTGACTTCCTTTCCATTTGGATCCATACTGCGTGAAACAAATTAAATGGAATTTAATTAGGTCGATATACCAATGAAAAGACATGGCAACGACACACGAATAATCACGCCCACACACAACACTAATGCGAAATGACAGGCACAAAAATCTTCATTCCGGGCACCCAGACTCAGAAAGTAAAGAAAAAAAACAAAAAATCAATTAAACCACTTACCAACTAACAGCAGCACGTGGATGTGATGTTATATTCAAGATCCACTGAACGCTCGCTTCTCCAGCTCTGACGGTGTAATTTTTAAACTCGGCCATTACTTCAATATTCAGAAATGTATAGTTAGGGTCTATAATAAGAAAACATGCATCAGTGATCAAAGAATTACCTGCCAACGAATCCAAGGAATGAAAATCAAAATACAGGGATAAAAGTAAAAGCGGGGAGAGCGCTGTTTTAAGCGTAAAATTTAAAGGTGTTAAGTCAGCTTCAAGCTTTAAATTTTAAGCAGTGAGACTAGAAATTTTATCCCTTAATGCTAAACCATAAGCTAAGTCAAATAAGTTTCAAAGTTTTGAATTCAAGCTTCGTTTTTATGGATCATTTTCTGGCATAATTGGCGATTTATTGGAGAAAAGATTGACAAAAATAATTTTTCAAATAATGAATATGAGGTCATGGGGAGAAAATTGGCTGGTTTTTCGAACAGATATTTCAGTGAAAAACAGGAAAAAATTAAGCTATAATCTTAAGCATTAAGCATTTGTTTTAAGAGCTAGCTAGGCTAAATGAATAATTTGAATAATTAAATTTCAAATCTTAGTTTAAATTTTTCCGTTTCAAGTTTTTAGCTTATATTTAGGTTTAAATTTTCCTGTTTAAAGTTTTAAACTGAATTTTAAGTTTAAAAAATTCAGCTCAACACTTTTGATAAAATATCAAACTGTTCAAGGGAAACTCAAGTGTCAAGGGCGTATATAAGGGGGTTCTGGGGGATTGTACCCCCTTAGCGAAAAAAAATTTCGACCTCTAAAAACTGTGTATTTTTGTCGGTTTTGGAGATATTTTGAGGGGTCAGGAAAGACCACCAAGAACATGGGGAACCTCCCTTATGACGGAACTATCTTTACGCCGTTGTAAAGTATGCTGAATAGCCGTTTTGCTTTTGAAACCAAAGCTATATGATATTGTTAATTATTGTACTTTTTACCAGCGGTTTTAAAATGACGATGGTACTGCATTTGACATAATCATGGGGTACGAAGTCGTTGAGGAAATTATTCGAAAATCCTTAGTGAATAAACTGGAATCGGTCATTACATATTTTTTTGATTTTTTATAGGCCAGAAAGTAAATTTTTTCATCAGGCCGGCACAAGCCGAAAGCACTTTGAAGCGGCGCTCCAGGGCTTGTACATATAATAAACGGAAAACCCCATTTCTTCTATCAAAACTAAAATAAATTATTAAAAAATTTTTGCACATGCGCCAACTAATTCATTGTTTTGCTGAAATAACGAATTTAACAGTGTTACCAGGCCAGCAAAAGCCAAAGCCCCCAAAACAAATTTCTTACCAAAAACGTTGAGAAAGTATGAAGCCTGCTCTGAATTCAAATTGGAGTCCTCCACCTGGCATATGTAGTCACCTCCATCATACTTGGTTAGGTTAAGTACGGTGATCACTTTGTAATTCGTTTTTAGACCTTTGTTCTGATTGTCAGAGATAACTTCCTGCTGATCGCCTTCAATTACTTTCTGTAATTGAACGAAGAAAAAACAACGGATGAAGTCGAGATCGAGAAATTAAGAGATGTAATACTATGGAAAATTTATAATCAGGAACTATCACAATTTGTAAGTACACAGTTTTGCCTTAACATACATAAGTATGGTAGGGAAGCAGGGTCACGTGATTTCTGGAAATAATCCTTAAACCCAAATATTGTCTATTTTATTTTTTAATAAACAC
Organism: Ericerus pela; assembly: GCA_011428145.1. Lineage (NCBI taxonomy): Eukaryota > Metazoa > Arthropoda > Insecta > Hemiptera > Coccidae > Ericerus > Ericerus pela. Next base: position 626,098 of record WOFM01000486.1, read on the forward strand.
GAATAGTATAACCTACGCCCGAAAACCTCAAAAGTGAATGTAAGTTTACTCATAAGCGCATATGTTTTTTTTTTGTTTTTTTTAGGGTAAGCGGCACACCTGTGAAGAAATAAAAAATAAAGGATCCAACTAGGCCTATTTCTCAATAGATGCACAATTTTAAAATAATAGAATGGCTTTTCCTTTGCGAAGGACCTTTCATCCCCGGATCTCCTTCTCCTTATGACTGTGCCGCCTCTGACTTCCAACAATTCCGCCCAATATTGATCAAATGTAATCCGTCTCTTCGCTCTGTTGAAGGACATTTGAAGAAAAAAAATCATACAAAAATATTTACAATTCGTCGACTAATTTCCTCATTAAACGACATATTTCATGGTTACTATTCTGTTATTATGGCAAAAACCTCTTCGCAACCACACTCGCCGGTTTTGAACAGTTTGGACAGAACGACTTCTATTTAAATTTCCAGCTCCGATTTAATGAGTGTGACGCATAACAGTCGAGTCAAATTTCCATTAATTAATATGACGACATTATAAATTATAGATAGTTAAGAATGGTAAAAAACCTCTTTTATCCTATCATCGGGAAAAATCCATGTAATAAAAACGGTGGAACCGGCTTTCAATATTATGGAACAATTGAGCACGATATTACTCCCCTCGACTGGATGGTAAGCTCCAGATGCATTGATATACGGTTTCACAGCCTTATCGGAGGCTAAATAATACCAGACAAAAAACAAAATTTTACATTGTTCACAAAATAAATAAAAATACATTCAAAATATTAAAAAAATTAAAAAAAATTAAAAAAAAACATAAACACGCGTTGAACAAATGTATACATGCGAAAAAGTGATAATACCCTCCACCATGTAAGTGCAAAAAAAAAATTCATATTTTCCTTCTTTTTTTTTTTTTTTTGTTAAAAAACTCACGATTTATCGTTAATTGAAAAATCTTTTCGTCCATATATTCGTCTAGAGATGTATTTCGAGACGCCGAACATTTTACCACCATACTGTCTTTAACCTTAGACGACTTCTTAGTGAATCCAATTTTTGGATCGTAAGGCAGGTCTAATATCTGTAATATACATAATATTGTGGAAGATAATAAATGCATGGCAAGAAAAGTACACCCGTTGAAGGGTTCAACGAACAAAATTGAAATATTGGCATTAATGTTATTTCGTAAGAATTAAATCACGGCAGGCTATAGGTTTATGAAATTTCGAGTGCAACGCTGAAAGCCAAGTGCGATTAAATATAGAAAGAAGACTATACGTGCCTTTGTTAAAACGCGAAATAGAAAAAATAAGTAGAAAAGCTTCGAACACCATTCCCGCACCAACGCTGATATTATGATGGATGTATGAAGGAAATAAGAGTATAAAAAGGGGAAATAAGTTTGAGTTAAAAACGAGTTTTTAAAAGATTAGTTTTTATTTTTTATTTATGGCTGTAGCATCTTGCGAAGTAAACATTATTTCGTTGCGAAAGGTTGGCTGTAGTATTGGTATATTTTAAAATCGCAGTAGTGAGTAGAATAAAATCTTATGAAAAGGGAGCAGTTAGCCTCAAAATTCCCATTTACTCCCTCATTCTTGATATTTAACCGACGTTTTCTTCTACCCCCATAATAGGCAATTACACGATGAATAAATAATATTTGTCAAAAAATCAAATCAACTTTAAAAAAAAGAGAAGAAAAATGCGGTGAACAGAGAAAAAAACCCTTTCAAAATTTCTCCGGCACGATCCATGAGAAATATCGACGTTGGTACTCTTTTCCTATACATCATGAAGGCTTACACGCCAATTCTGTCAAATTTTAGTACAATAAACTTTTTAATTTAGCACATAAACGTCAATAATTCCAAACAATCGTGCTGGAGAAATTTTAAAAAGGTTTATTTTTCTCTTTTCAACGCATATTTATTTTCAAAGTTAGTTCAATTTTTTGAAAAAAGTTTGTTGTTCAATGTTTTTTAATTTTACATATTTATATTTGTTATCATCATTTTGAAAAAAAAAAAAGTTCACTAAAATCGGTTCCCCAGGTAAAAGTTATGCTGAGACACACATAAATGAAAAAAGCACATATATAAGTGCACGAATAAAATTGAAAACCTTCTCCTCTTCTTACTAAAACAGTTGAAAATTGAACTTTTTTTTGTAGCTTTTGGAAGATTTTCCTGATAAAAAAATTAAATTTCATAAAATCATTCCTTTTACCGTGTACAAATGAATTCAGTATAAAACTTAGTGATATACGAATGAATTAACGACGGGTTATAGTATCGTAATGCATGCCTAACCTACATTATCATGAACACGCCGATCATAAGATGACCAGCTATCCAAAACGATGACCAAAATTCGATGATAAGAAAGGTAAATGAACAATTAATTGAATACAAACGGTGTACCTATTTGTTCTCATAAACCTTAATCGTCTCAGTACTTGGAACAATAATCAAGCGAAGATTAGACTTCAGTCCAGTTAATATTATTATATTTATATGGCTGTATACGTGGATAATATGCTTCATTTAAACATTATTTTGCAAAAATATACAAACAAAATTGTTATCTCACTAGCATACCCTATCAGTTTGATTAATTTTTGTTTATCTAGTATAATTTTATATTTTCGTGTGAAAGAAAATGCAGAAAAACAGCAATTTACGACGATGGACAAAGCATATAGCCTATCAATTTAAACTTTACTGAATACGGTTTTTCACTTCTCTCCAATTATTTGATGTTGTAATCGTCGTATTTTTTTATTTTTTTTTTTGCCGTACTCCAGTAAGTATATCAATGACAAACAAAGTTCGAGCAGCTTAGCTGTATTTTGACAATCTGAAGAAGTATTTTCCAGAAATTTACCCACATTCAATGTATATATTAAAATTTTGCGCTGAATATACTTTGTATCAGTCAACAATAGACACATGTCAGCATTCAAACAAACAATATTTTGGTATAAAAAATTCCTCTCCTCAGAGGGTAAGCTGTAGTTGACATAGAAAAATATGGGTAGATAATACGGTCGATTTGCAATGGGTAGGTACAGGAAAAAACTGTCAAAATATCGATACCGAACAAAATCGTCGCTCGATACAATATGAGCAGATTAAATTAGAAATGGTTACGAAAACCATTTGCCTTAATTCCCACGAAAAGTTACGTGTTAATTTTTGCGTAAAACGATTAATTAATTTTTGATTATTAGAGCGCGATTACAGAAAAATGAAAATGTAACTAGATATTCGAGTTTGGGTTACAATTATGAACCATGATTGGGCAAGATTCAAGAAAATACTGCTCATACGACTGGTCAATTGGTCATGCATATATGTCAACTGAAAAAATAGCACATACAGAAGAGTATCCTTGAGGTGGTGTTTCAGGTGTTGAAATACCCTCCAAACGAAAAAAAAAAAGTAATAATGTAATCTTCAGGACTATGAGGAAGCTTCAAAAAATATTCAATAGTCCAAATGTTGGTAGCGGAGCGAGCATAAAAATTTTTTATAAGTAAAACACGCCCCAGGGTACAACCTAGGGTACGTTACTGGCACATATATACAAGTCAGCCAAATTTCCCAAGATACGTAGGGTCAGCTAAAATAGCTGCGCTTATGACTGTAAAATTTATAAATATTTTATTTTAATGGATGCGATATTTTAAGAGTAGCTTTTTTGCACTCCACTGTATAAATGCCTTCTGTCATTCACGCATACAGCCATTACAAGGCGACTGCCTTGAAAAATTATACTGTCTTCTTAATTGCTACAACAACTACTGCACCGTTTCCCAGTCTACTGTGTATTACTATTTGACTGAAAAAATTATGATTCTGTAGAATTGGTTTAATTAGGCGTAAATTTTTCGACTATACCCAGAGTCAGTCCTAACGTGATTTTCTTCGTAAACCACATAAAATTGGACGCAGTTCAACTTTGCGCTTTTTTTCTAAACCCTGTACTTTTCAGCATGAATAATAACTTATTATCTAGACAATAACCAGAATAAAGAGAAATTTTTCCACCATTTCATTTTGGAAGTAAAAAATTCAATAATGTTCTATTAATAAAAATACCGTATAATGCAAACCGAGGATTTGAATCTATCATATGAATAGAGAATAATTTGATACGTCAACTTATTTATAGCTAGAGACTATTAATTTTAAGCAAATTAATCGATAACGCTAGGAGTGGCCAAACACTCCGATTTTATCGAACACAATTCATAAAATAAAAAAATATAGATAGAAAGTTTAGAAGTAGGTAAGTACCACGTATTTTTTCAATTTTCAGCTGTCTAGAGTGACATGATAATTTAAGGCAGAAAGCTCTCCAGTTATTCACCAAAAGTTTCAAAAAGAGTAAAAATCATTTAAAAATTCAGATATATTTTACAATGTTTTTATAACTGAATTAAAAGTTGTAAGTTTACGCACGAATCAGTTTGATCAGTAGCATTGGTGAATGAACGAAAGCTGTACTCAAAACCCCCAGAATGTTTTGATTACCTTACATTCCCTCAAAAGACAACCTACAATTCGGTCATTTCCAGAAAAAGTTTCATCAAAATCCCCCCCCTTAAAAGCACAAAAAATATCCTCTGGCTACGCCACTGGATTGTAGTTAGCAGTGTCGAATGCAAGGGGGATTTTTCAATACATTTTACTAAGTTTGAACGGCATAATACAATTTTCATTCTATTCATTAAAATTGGAGACCAGAGTACCAATTTCAAACATTTTTTTGAAAATCGAAAGCTGTGGGATTCCACCAGATCCCACTTGTGCGTGTCCGTTGGCCTTAATTATTATAAGGCAGGCAGCCAACCATTTATTAGGACCACGCAAGCAAACCGCCGTTTTGAAGAGCGAATGCTGGGCAACCATAGCTGATGTGGCGTGGGTATTTGTTACCCGCGCCTAGCTACGTGTAAGCGAGTGGCTACGTATTATTACTTAGCCCGCTTCCTAGGCAACCGCACATCATCTGAATAGACAATGTGCGAGTTTATATTTTATTATTATGATAAGTTGATCGACTGATCGACGTATCGCCTTTCGGCTGAGGCTGAGCCTCACGGTGAGGCGAATCCCCACAGCACTCCCCCCAATTTTTGCGCCACAAAAATGACAAATGCGCAGTTATTGGGGGGCTTTTGCCTAAAATCCTACCTAATTCCTATTGTTCCTTTCCCTCTCCCAGTCACGTAAGGTTGTAGCTAGGGCTGCCCCAATACTTTTGTATTGATTAGTTCGAGCAGCTTGTCGGGCATTGAAATTGTGCCGACTATTTTGTCCTCTATGACGAGGGGCTCTGCCTTGACTGCGGTGTGAGTTTCCGCGGGAATATGGTGAGTACCGGGAATTTTCACGGGATGGAGGAGGAGGGGGCATGTTGTTTAGGGCGATAGGCCTGTAAGCAACATTACCCTGTGGTACAGGAAGAGCACTAGGAGGTGGTACCCTATCCACAATTGCAGGAATCGGTCTTTGAACTTCAGCAATAGGCTGTTGTAGAATGACCATCTGCATAGGAGGGGGGATAATGGATCCCACAGCCTCGTTAACAGGGGGGCTAACATCCATTGGGGATTCCAAGGAATGCTGCTCCACCTGTTGTATGTTCGCAATTTGATTGGGAGAACTCGCAAGATGGGTTCAAACCCTGGGTCAGGCGGAAATCAAATTTTATTTTTACGACTTTGATTTATTTTTAAAATTGTATTGACGCTTGGATAGTTATTTTTGATATCCCTGCTTATTATTCAGAGTGTTTTTGCAATTTTCTATCGGAGTTCTTTTGCTTAACAATTAATCTTTTGTGGAGGTGATTGTTGTGTCAACCAAAATCATTCGTATATTTTTGATTATGATTTTGGGATTTTTATATGAAGTTAACCATTTAGGGAAATAACTTCAAACCACAAAATTACTCGTCAATTTTTGGTTTTAATTTTGACAAAGATGTTAATTTCTTGACGATTATTGTCAACAAGAATTTTGCATTATGTTTTAGCATTCGCATTATTCCTGTGAGTTATTTTGACGCTATTGTTTGTGGAGATTTTTCTTTCTCCAAGTCCCTCAGTGCTATACGAGCAGATTTTCGAGTAGGACGCATGTTTTTAATTTTGACACTTCCTTTAGGCCTACTTCTTTTTCGTAGTATTATGGGCTCTTCAGGAATGTATTTGGTAACCAAAACGTCGTCATTAAATTTGACGGATTTTTTTGTTTTATTACACTTCTGAGTGACCTGTTCTAATCCTTGTGAATCAGGTTCAGAATTTTGTTGTAAATTATTTTTGTGTAGTGATTTATTTATTGTATCACTATTAACCTGTCCGTTTGTTTCGACCAACTTATTTTGAGAGTTAGTCTCATCAGGCAATTGAGAAGGCAGATCATTATGTTTGATCTCAAGTTCTCTCTGTCTAATGGTTGCATTTAACCTTTCCTTATCATCACAAATCAGGAATGCAGGTTTAAGTCTATCAATTGAGACTGTTTTTTGTTCACCTGCTATCAATATCACGAAGTTTTTCTCATCGTGTGATATGACCTGATATGGGCCGGCATATGGCTTTTCAAGTGCACCTTTCAGTCTGTCGTCACGCACCCACACATGTGTTGTGGTGCCCAAATGCTTTGACACATAGACTTTAGGCTGGCCATGTCGAGCTGCCTTTTGAATGACGCTATTTGCATCATCACGGATGTTCTGAACCATGAGTTCTGGGCTCACATCTTTGGATGTGGTGAAAAAGTCACCTGGTAGGCGTAGCTCTTCACCGAGCGCAAGTTGCGCAGCAGAAAATCCTGTGTCTGACTGTACTGCGGATCATAAACCTAGTAAGATGGTAGGTAATATATCAACCCATCTTTTTGTATCTGCGGCCATAATGGAGGCCTTCAGAGCTCTATGCCACCTCTCAATCATACCATTAGCTTGAGGGTGATAGGCTGTAGTGCGATCATGTTTTGCACCCAGCTTGGATGCAAGTTCATTGAAAATCGAACTTTCAAATTGGCGACCCTGGTCAGTAACAATAACCTCTGGTACACCAAAGCGGGCAATCCAAGTATCATAGAGTCATTCAACCACTGTTGGGGCTGACATTTCTGTCAATGGGATTGCCTCAGTCCATTTGGTTATTCAATCAATCATAGTCAGCAGGTATCTGTTCCCGCAAGATGGTGGTAATGGACCAACCAAATCGATGTGTATAGTTTTGAAATGCTCGGTGTTTTTGAATTTCTTGAGTGGTGACTTTGTGTGCCTTCCAACCTTGGACTGTTGGCAATTCAGACATTGCTTAGCCCATTGGTTGCAGTCGGCTTTCACTCGTGGCCAAACAAATCTAGATGAAACTAGATTGGCAGTACTTTTGGGTTCAGTGTGTGATAAATTGTGCACACTTTCGAACGCCATTTTACGATATTGTTTCGGCAGGAATGGCCTTTCCTTGCCTGTACTCACATCACAAGTTATTAGGATGTTTGTACCGGGAATTTTGCATTGCCTCAGCTTTATATTGGTTTGCTCATTGGTTAAATATTCCTCGAGTTCCAAGTCCACTAGCTGATCTTTTGCTATATCAGCGTAGAGTAGCTGGGCTGGAGCAGAGACAGCTTTTACTTGACTCAGACAATCGGCAGGGATGTTTAGTTCCCCTTTGACATGCCTTATGTCTGTAGTGAATTGACTTATCAGGTCAAGCTGCCTTAATTGTCTTGGAGAGACGGGGTCAGTTTTCTGCTTGAAGGTGTGTGTGATGGGAAGATGATCGGTGTAAACCATGAACGATCGACCCTCTACATGGTGTCTGAAATGCCTAATTGCAGCATAAACTGCCAGTAATTCCCTATCATAAGTACTGTAGTTTTTTTCAGCTTTAGAAAGCTTTCAAGAAAAGAACGCGAGCGGTTGATTTATGTCATTTTTCATTTGGTACAGGGTTGCACCTATCGCGAAGTCGGAAGCATCAGTTAATATGCATAACGGCAGACTGTCATCTGGGTGAGTCAATAATGTTGCATTTGCTAGCAATTTCTTTACATTTTCAAAGGCTTCTTCTGCCTCAGTATCCCACTGTATAGGGGTTTTATCCCTTTTTTTATTAGTGGTACACAACGCAAATAGCTTGCTTTGTTCAGCAGCTGCGTTGGGCATGCAACGGCGATAGAAATTCACCATCCCCAAGAATCGTCGCATGTCTGCAACATTTTTAGGTTTGGGAAAGTCTAATATTGACTGCACTCTGGTCTTCGTTGGAGAAATACCTTCGGTCGAGATTGTATACCCGAGAAAATCAATGTTTGCTTGTGCATATTTGCACTTTGCAGGATTGACAGTGAGGCCGGCAGTGTGTATACGCTGTAATACGGCTCTCACATGTATCTCGTGTTCCTCCTCACCGCCTTCTGAGCATATACATATATCATCCAAATATGCATATGCAAATGGTAGATCTCTTAACAATCCATTGATAAATCGCTGGAAAGTTTGCGCAGAATTACGGAGTCCAAATGGCATTCGAAGATATTCGAATAATCCGAACAGGGTGATAACCGCGGTTTTGTGGATATCCTGTTTGGCCATAGGTATTTGATGGAATGCCCAATTTATGTCCATTTTAGTGAACAATGTCTTTCCCTTCATATTCACGTTAAAATCCATTATATTCGGTACTGGATAATGATCAGGGATTGTTTTGGCATTTAGGGCACGATAATCCCCTACAATTTGCCATTTACCATTCGCCTTTTTTGTCATATGAATCGGCAAGCTCCACGAACTATTTGATGGTCGGACTATTCCTTCCTTGATCATTTGATCATATAGTTCTTTAGCTGCATTGAGCCTGTCAGGAGCAAGTCTCCTGGCTCTCGCAATACATGGTTGACCTTTGGTTTCAATTATATGGACTGTATCATGTTTATAAGGAGTGTCTCGTTTGAAACATGGCTGGTTTATGCCAGGGAAATCAGAGAAAATTTTCATTAATTTCTCATTAAGTTCGCTGCAGCTATCAATCGCTTCGTCAATTTTGTACATTAGCGATTTGCCCTCCACAAATAATCCTGTAGATGAGTCGATAAGCTTAGAATTTTTCAAATCGACCAACAAGCCAAAATGTGCTAGAAAATCAGCACCAAGGATCGCATTTGGCACATCCACAATCGTGAAGGACCACGTCATGTCACGTCTCAAACCAATATTCACTTCGCTGGTCTCTAATCTGTAAGCAGAAATGTTCAGGTCATTTGCTGCACGGAGATAGTATTTCGGAGTTCGTACTTTTTGTGTTTTGCTAGCTGGTAGGATACTAAGGTCTGCACCTGTATCCACCAAGTACCTTCTCCTGGTCGTCCTGTCCTTTATGAACAGGCGGCGCGAGTATTTTTCTGAGGGGACATCAGCCGCTGAGAGGGCCCCTCGTTTTAGTTTGACTCTGGTTTTTTTACCTGCCACCATGTGCAAGTTGGTTCACACTTGGCAGCTGCTTCATCAAACAGATTGTGGTAGTAGCACCAATTTTTATTGTAAGGTTTTTGGTTGGGACTTTTTGATTTGCTACTTTTTCGAGGGGGAGTTCCTTTGGGACTCCTACCCCTATTTTGTGAATGATTTGACTTTGGATCTCTGAATCTAGATTGTCTCTCGTTTCTATCATCATGACCTTTTGGGTTATAGTTTCTACGGCTTTGTTGATTGCCGTAGCCGTTATTATGTTTTCGAAGATTTTTGTTTTCATTTTTTAGATCACGGAAGTTTTTATTTAGCTGGGCTAATTGTGCTCTCAGCTCTTCATTAGTTCCAACCTCTGATGATACTGTTGCAATGGAGGCTCTATTAGCAGTCGCTGCGATTGCATCATCAGCTATCTTGGCCAAGTATTCTAATTTTCCTTCAGTGTCTGCTCTATTAGCGCCTAGTGTATGATGAGTTGAGATACACTGGCTGGTAATTGCTTGCAAAATTGGTTGGCAATCACCATTGGAGTGACCATTTTACCACCAGTCTTGATTAATTTGGCCATAAAGACGGATGGTCTATCATCTCCCATCTTTAGGCCACCCATGACTTGGTTGATGGCTTCATCATCGGTCTTGCCAAAAACATTTCAAATTTTGCTACAGAACCAGTCGTATTTATCAACAACGTTATTTAGGCAGTTCATGATATTGGGTATTGTTCTCATGATTTCTGCTGGCATGTCTCCACAGATGTGTTCATACCTTAAATTGTCAGGCAGTTTTTCTTTTTTAAATTTGCCTTCCAGCAATGCTAACCAGATTTCTATTTCCTTTGGGAGAAATTCTGGTACTCGCATTTTTATTTTGTGTTCACCATTACCTGTCGGAGCTCTATTCTGCTCACGAAGGCTCATGAATTCCATGAATTGTGCAAACAGTGCCATGTTAATCGGTGGTGGTTGCCAGGGGCTCTTGCCTCTCCTGGATGTTGTTGTTGTTGTCGTAACTGTTCATTTTCCAGTCTCAATCTTTCAGCTTCAGCTTCAGCCTCTTGTTGAAGTTTAAGGGCCTCGGCAGCTTGTTGCTGAGAAATTTATACTGGTGTAGGCATTGTTGTATTTTGATTTTGCAGAACTATGGATTCGAATACAGAACCAAGAGAAATGAGGGCAGAACCTAAGTTTTGTGGTTCTACCATTATATTTGAAGTTGAAGGTACAGCAGGGGACAAGTTTGCTGTTTGAATTTCCTTACCACTTCAAAGTTTGAGGATAGTAAGCTCCTCTTGTGAGACTTGGGTCTCCAATAATTGGGCCTGTTTTCTCCTAACCTTCTTTTTGGATTCAAAGGTAGACACAGTAGTTGTGTGTTGGTTGGCTGAAAGTGGAGGGGTTGGAGGATGATTTCCAACCTGGTTCTCCAGTCTGATATTTCCCTTTCCAGAATCCTAAGAGACTGGCAAATATATTTAACAGGGGGGGTTAATTTCCCACTAACAGACTTTCTATTTTCAGAATTGCTCACAAAAATGCTTAAACAGCAATTCCCTACAACCACTAAAATTTTCTGACTCCAAAAATAATTTTTCAAGAAAACATTCAAAATCGCAAAATTGCACTTTCGAATTTAGTTGTTTTTATTTTCTTCCATTCTCGAAAAGCGCTGCTAGCGCCAGCGCTACTAGCGCCTAGAGATGGGCAAAGCGCTGCTAGTGCCATAGTAGAACGTCGGGGTCAACACTGTGGGATTCCACCAGATCCCACTTGTGCGTGTCCGTTGGCCTTAATTATTATAATGCAGGCAGCCAACCATTTATTAGGACCACGCAAGCAAACGCCGTTTTGAAGAGCAAATGCTGGGCAACCGTAGCTGATGCAGCGTGGGTATTTGTTACCCGCGCCTAGCTGTAAGCGAGTGGCTACGTATTATTACGTAGCCCGCTTCCTAGGCAACCGCACATCATCTGAATAGACGATGTGCGAGTTTGTATTTTATTATTATGATATCATCGACTGATCGACGTATCGCCTTTTGGGTGAGGCGAATCCCCACAAAAGCCATAACATGATTTTTCTTCCATACACTAAAACTGAGCCAGCAAATTTTATGAAAGGGCCAAAATTTTATGTTAATTTTTTTTTAATACACCTACATTGTTAATCAACTTACACGAAGAAAAACGCAAAAATATACTTTATTTTTGTGATAGCTCTTCATGTCTGAGGCCAAGTCAGCTAATGTCCGTCCACTTGCTGATCCTTAAATCCATCACCAGCAGTGAGGTGAGTTTCCGGAAAAACTACCCAGTTAGTGTTTAGTTTTAGTAAGCCAGCAAGGTAACGATGTTCCCCACAATATCAAATTAATATTTTTCCTCTAAAATCGATAATTCCAAAAATTGAGAGAACATTGCACACTTTTGTTATAAATTGTTTTGATTCTTTAGCAGATTAAGTAGGTAGGTATTTCAAACTTCGTGTTATTAAAAAAAAAAAAAAAAAAAAAAAAAACTAACTTGATGGGTGCCGTTCTGTTTTTTGATTCACTTATAAAACATATTCTCAAGTATCGAGAAGAATTTGTTCATAAGTACATATAAAAACGACTGTAGGTAAGCAGTCTATGCACTCGATGCAAATTTTTAATAACTATTAGAATAGATGCGATTTCATGAGTATTAACAATAATCGTAAAGATGGTTGTGTTGGTTGGTCTTTCACAGTTGTCTTTTGACAAACGACTAATTTTCAGATGACGTTATCAATATTCTTGGAATGAAAATACTTATTGCACAAACTCAACAGTATTTGACGAACACTGTTGCGGACTTTCGTTTAGAATCGCGTCTCGTGTTTACCCATGCAACGACCGATGTCCGACACAGTGCTCATTTTTTAAAGTATCTGTATGAACGTACGTATGTATGTATGTATATAAAAAATATTATGCTCATGCAAATCACCATGTTATAAAAGAGCTTATAATCAAATGGAAAGTCTGCAGCCAATTGTGTGGAATAGGATTTTTCACTCTAAAATGTTTGAAAAAGGATGAAAAAAACTGACGAGAGGGACCTAGATACAAAAAAATTGCGATAACATAAAAATATTTACTTTCTTCTTAACTGAAACTGACCAATAAAACCCAAATTTCGCAGAAATAAATCAAAATATAGTATCATTTTTGCCACACAGCAGCTTTAAAATTATTGGAAAATATGTATGAGAAAGTCACTTTTGAAATGTTCAAACTTGAAAAAATTTAAGGAAAAGCTAGAATATTAAAAAGTGAAATTCATGTAGACACCGAAAATTTCGTGTCTACGGCTATTTTGTGGATTTTTTAATCAGATAATAAATTTTTTCATCCCAAAATTTCAAGTGATAGGTAGGTACTTTTTCATTTAGCATATTATTGTTTTCTACTCGACTATAAAATCTTCAATTCAATCCTTCAAATTTCAAATTCGGAAAAAACAAAATTCCAATTTTTCTTCAAAACAATTAAGCTTTATCTTTGAAAATCGAAAATTTTAAAAGTTTCTCTACGGGTCAATCAAATTCTGAAAATTTCCATTACTTGCCAAATATATGCGCTGAAAGACATACAGTGATATCTTACATAAAAAAGAATTAAAATCTTAAAATTCAAAGCAGACGAAAATTACTCGAAAGTCGAGTTTATGATTTATAACATACGATAAAATGCTCAAGTCACACAGTTGTAAAATAAGAGATATTTTATAAAATTAAGTTGCACTTCTATGCGAGTGGAATTCAGTGAGAATGAAAATTTCACATCCATATATTTTTAAATCTAAAAAGCTAGAAAGTTGAGTAACTCTAAAAATACGTAAGTTTAACCCAAAACATAATGAGGACGATACAATTTTTAATGATTTTTCTTTATTTGCTAGGCGGGATATCCGAAATACTTTTCTAAAACTTAAAAAAAAAACTTTTTACCAAATTTTTTGACAAGTCTGCTTGACTGGGATTAATTTTTCAAAAAATCATCAAAGAAACTTCTATACTGGTTTATGCACACTAGTAGTCTGAAAGAAAATAAAGGTTTAAAAAGTCCCTGAAAAACATAAGCCAGAACACGACCAAACCCTAATTATATAGTAGGTACCAATATGTTTTTTAATTTTCGAATAATATATATTATCAAAGTGACATAGCAAAAGGCTGCAGACTTAGGAGTAAATCATGAATGTTGATCTTACAGATAACGTGAAGCTCAACACTGTGCCTTGTATTGTTCGCCCGGCATTCATAGCGGGCTGTGTAGTTATGGTGAAGGTGACTTAATTCGAAGCCTTTGCGTTTGTCGAATTTCACCTCCACGCCATCATCCGTAACACCAGGTTTCAACTGGACCAGCACCAAAGAAAGAAGCGAAAAAAACAAGCTTTTAAGCCGGCAGCACCAAAATAAAAATAATACCAAAGTACTACAAGTCGCTCCAAATGACGTAAAAATTTTTCAAATGAAAACAAAAATTAATTTTACTACCCACATAATAGGTACCCAAGTACCTATACGTATATTTTGATCATCAATTTTTGGAGCAAATTGTACGGTACGATTAGAATTACAAATAACTTTTAAAAAAAATATGATTTTCGATTTGCAAGAATAAATTCGAATGAACAATGAAAAATTGAAGTCAGCGTTTTTTTAAACGGCTCGAATTAAGAAAATTTACATTTTAAGGAAAAGCAAACAAACGAACAGTCCACAGAACAATGAGAAATGCATACCCACAACTTCTTTTCTCCGATAAATGATGCATTCTGAATATATTTTTCCATCCAGCAAAATAGACTAAACTAAAGTTTTTTAGTAATTTAAAATGATTGAACGAAATTCATGTATTATATTATGTATATCCTAGATAAAACCTAATTCACATGGTGACCCAAGCTTAAGGAAGAAATGAAATTTTGTCAATAACACGAAAAATATTTCTTTTTCAAACAACTATATAACCCTGAATTTCGAAAAATTTAGACTACATGTCTTTTCTTCCCTCCTTCTCGAGATTCTTTTAAGAAAAAATCCACTTATTTTTGACCAAAGTGGGAAGTATTTTTCTGCATATTCAAAGCGCAGGGGTGCTGTTCAAAACCCTGAACTAGGAGAAGTATTATTCTGCGTATTTACGGCGCAGGGGCTACAATGCCGGTCAGTTCTGAACCAAAAATTTTAAAGTTGTATTTTTAATATTCGACCGTACGTACAATGTAGCTACTCTAAGGTTCATGTTTAGTAATTTAAGTATTTTGGCATTTTCAAAATTCTGTCTCGGTGTTATTACCAAGGAATTTTTCTAAATTTTATTTTTCTCCTGTCAGTTTTCGGAATTTGAAGATATCCATACTGATATAACTTATAGGGTGTTAAACAGATAAACAGAATTACTTCCAGAATCAAATTTTGGAACCGAAAAAAAACCCCACAAAAGTTCTTTTTACAAAATGCAGGGAAATGCCTTCTTTCCAAGTTATACTAACGTGGGGCAAAAAAATCGAAAATCTGATGTAACTTCTCAAAAAATTGATCAAAATGAACGTTCAATCGTATTTTGGGAGTAAAAACGAGGATTACGACTTCGTAAATAGCCATATCTTTTTCTTCTTTCGATAAATCAAAAGATGAGTCCCACCACCTTATTTATGGGAATAAAATTCAAATAAAATACGTCTGGTATTAAATGATGGTCAGGGTTTGGGATTAGGGGTAAGAAAGGAAGAAATGTTACCTAAGCTTAAGAACAATTTCAACTAAATTTTCTCAATCCTACTTTTCACGAAAACTATTGAGTTTTCAAAGGAAGGTCACGTAGGCTATACCTTTTCTGTGTATTTTCTTCCTCCTGAATTCAATGATGGAACTCAGTTTTTGATATTAACGAAAAATAAATAAGTTTAAATTAAAAACGAATTTTTAAAACGTAAGCTTTGATTTTTTTATAAGCTTTTATTCCACTTTTTACTGCTAATTATAAAATATACCAATACTGCTACCAACCTTCCGCAACGAAATAATTTTCATTTCGTATAAAGTTCAAGTAAAAAAAAAAAAGCTTATCTTTTGAAAAATCGTTTTTAACTTCACACGAAATAAACATTATTTTGTTGTGGAAGGTTGGCTGCAGTATTGGTGTATTTTAAAATCGCAGTAGCAAGTAGAATAAATAAAGCTTATAAAAAGATATAGATGTTTAAAAAGGGGCAACCTCACTTCATTACTCTAAAAATGTGGGTAAAACTTTTCAACACCCAGTATGTCAATATCATTTCTCTTGATAAAAGATGATGAAAATCTGTCGGTCGCTAATTTCAAAAACTTCCATATTTTTCAAGAAAATGAAAGATTTTTAACAGAAAATTATAGAACATTAAAAAAAGAAATTTGAAAAGGGGTGATTACAGAATTTTTTTGATTACATAATAAAAATGATCTATTAGTAAATTACATCGACAACTTTCGAATAATATTGATAGATTGACAAAATTTCTCTTTACTTTAGAGATACGACGTGTATATAATTACGGAATTCATTCTTGCAAACGTTATTACATTACATGCACTATAACATAATGTAGCTATATCTATCTACTTAAGTATTAAGTGAGAAGACAAAGTAAATATTTAAATGGCCGAAGAAAGTGCGTAACTAATTTTGATGTGCTTAGCCGACAATGCATAGCCAACATTTCAAAACGAGAAATATATTTTTTATTAATATGCCTAGGCTAGCCTAAGCTGTTTCAGCGACTATCTTCAATGCATTGAAAAGCCAATGAAAAGCATTAAACGTGCGAAATTACTTTCGATAATGAGGACCATGCGGAAGTAAAACAGGGCCAAAATAGACTAAATTTCTCCGTTAATTACCCACTATTTTATTACTTTCATTAGCCTCGCCCTTTGAGAAATACCATAACCCATGTTTAGTGTCCAGTTATTTCAAAGCGTGCAAAAATCCTACTACTATAAAGATAATAGCAAATAATAAATTACAATTTTCTCTTTCTTTCAACTATGCTACAAATAAAATTCGTTAACGCTAGTGTGATTTTAAGGAATTTAAAATGACCAGAAAATATTATTATAAATAATAAAAATCCGTTAAAAGTAACCAGACGACAAAGCTGAACAAATTAAACGTTCTGTCAGTATAATAAATAAGAAATTGAATACGGTAGGTACATCATTTTTCATACTGCCATGGCCACCGTAGACAAAACAGCATTCACTAAAACGAATATTGGTACAAGTCAGCTGTTTCTTGAGTTTTATTAGCTCAGCTTTGTCTATAAAAATGGAATCTGAAGCAGAATTCGTATTGTAAATTCAATTCCATAAAAAAAAGACAAGAAACTTTCATTGGTTAAACAATATAGGCACAATTTTAAGCGGCAATAAGCAGAAGCTAAACCAATAAAATTTCCCGACAAACAATTTAGAACGAATTCTGATTCATATGACATCAATGAAAGCCAATGGTGCACCCGAGCCGGAAGAAGACCATCATAAAAAGCATAAATCTCACTTGGAAATCTTCTTAAAAGTATTCTGTACCAAATACAATTATTTCCGATCAAAACTTTCAGATTTTCAATTTCTTCAACTCGTCATCACCCAACTTTTATCATTAGGAGCACTTTCATTCTCATTTTTTATTTCAAAAGTTCAAGACTATTCGAAAAATTAGGCTCAAGAAAATTTTGAATGATCAATTTCTGATGAAAAATTAGAAAAGTTTCGGTTTTAATTTTTTTCAGTAATTTACAGTAAAAAATTTTTTTCTCGGTTTTTGGCTTCTTTTTTGACGACTTTCGAGTAAAACCAGTGGCTATTAAGATAGGCCTACGATATCTAAAAATTATGCTTATTCTTAGCACGAAATTTAAATAAGCAAATTTGAACCCACTTGAGGTGTAAAATAACTTTAATCTTTTCAACTTCGAAATTTACATTCATGAAAATGTTGAATTAGTGAATGGATAATGTCCAAAAACATACCTCCGTCTCATCTTCGGTATTTACGAGATTTACAATTACATCTGGTGATGTGGGTCTGCATGGTATGACAACATCTCCCCACTCATTGGGTTGAAGAACAGTATAAGGTTCCTCAATAGCAAGCAAATGGTCCTCATCTGAAAATAGGAAAAAAAAAATTTTACTTGATTTGGGGATACTGACTGACGAGAAACGATATTTTTACGTCATGATTCATCTTGAATTTCAAGTAGATTTCGTAGAATCCACCTATTGCGGAGGGTGACATGTCACGACTTCGGAAAAATTTTATTGTAGTTTTTCCGATCATGGTCCCCGACCCAAAAAACACCCTTATATATATATAGGGGATATGACGAAATTTGTTAACAAACTGCAGGGCCTATTTCTTTATGAATCGGGACGAAACTTGACATATGTTATGTGTGTGTTTTGGGTCCATATCTCGTTTCAGTTTGAAGATGAGTGGAATCCGCCCATTAGTTTCATGATGACAGCTATTTGAATTTTAAATTTTTAGACAGGACGTAATTCTCCACGGATCGAGACAAAATTCGATCTATGCATACTTTAGGTCCATTTCTCGGTCAAATTCAATGATGAGCATTAATTTTCAAATTATGGCTTTTTTGAATTTTCAGTACCTATAGTAAAAAATTCTTGAAATCTATGATAAACGCAACCCCAATACACGTTATTTGAAATTCTGTCTATTCTAAAAGAAATTTATCTTTCCGACTGGGGTACCATCGGCAATTTATTTTATTAATCTCATACTAAGTGTTTCATCGATAAAATCCAACCCAAAATTTTGGAAAATATTCAATATTTTACGGCATGGTTAAGCAGTCTCAAAAATTGCAAATGGTAGAATTTTGTGTTCATCTTATGCAGCGAAATTTTGTAGGTGCCTCAATATAAAGAACAATCAAGGATAGTGCATAGCCTTATGGCATTCTCTTATTTGGTCGTGATATTTATACGCACGCAAATGAAAATTTATTCAACGAAACTGACGCACATATAAATAACAAGTTATTTCATACAGAAGAAATTTGTATTTATAACTCTTCCAAGGGTTTTTTTCAAATTAATAAAACACGAACTGAGTGAAGAACACCTGTTACATAATAAATTTTACGATAATATCAATATTAACTAAAGACAAATGCGGAAAACAGATTCAAAGACACAATTTCCAAATTTTCTATGACAGCAAGAAAAACAAATTGAAAATTGATTTTGCCAAATGATGGTTCCATAAATGCCTGAATTAAGTCACTACAATATTTATAAATATTTCGTATCATATTTAACCACGAAATTGTAGACCTGAATTAATTAAACGTTGCAATATTTCAATAAGGTCAATTAAAATTTTGAAAATTATTTCAACCTTGTTCATTGACGATTGGTCTCGTGGCTTACTTTTAAGGCAAAACATACGACACCTAAGTTATGTATGGACTTCATTTGGATTTTGGACACGGACGGGAGCTTAAAATTTAAAATTTTTCTTCAAGTACAATAGGCAAAATTTATGAGAAAACACAGGAATGCTATTGCTGACTTTTACAACTCAACACCTACCTAACATGAGTTTTAAAAGTAAAAAAACAGGCATTATTACACGATTAAAAACGTGAACGAAAATCAGACATACCTATATTTAACGTGAAAACAGGTTACAACACGAGGGGAAAATTCAGAATATAGTTTTAATTTTGTCGAAATGAAGGAATTCGATTATTGGAAGTAAATGGATCAAATTCCAACGGGAATTGCCACACCTGCAGAGGTTGGTATAGATCATGTTGACAAGAAATCAACTCGGTTACTTTATAATAAATGAAAAAAACTTCGTGTTTTTTCTGTAGATAGAAAGCAATAGATACGAAATGAAGGGTAAAAAAAATGCCGATGACACGCTAGTCGGAGCGGTAGATCTCATATAGAATACCTATACCTAGTCAGATTTTCAAATTACGTGTATTGCGGTTGCGTTTATTAAAGGTCATCAGAATTTTGTACTACATATAACGAAAATTTCAAAAAGCTGTAATTCGGAAACTACGGGCGGATTTGATCCATCTTTGAATCTGTCTGAGATACAAACTCAAAGTATGCACAAGCTAAATTTTGTTTCGATCTACGAAAAATTACGCCCTGCCCCTTCACCTAAAAATTTCAAATTTGAACAGCCGCCATTTTAAAACTAATGGGAGAATTCCGTCCATTTTCGAATCTGACCGAGATATCAATATAAGAAAATTATAATTTTATGTAGATAAATGATTAAATTGAATGATTTTTGACAGAAGCTGTATATCAGTGTACGAGAATTTCAACAATGGAATATAAATGGCAGCAATATTTTGCAGAATTTCACAAAATAGCTGACCTAGGTTATGTTTAATGTTTATTCAAGTTTCACACAAAAAAGTTTTAATGCACAGCCAGGAGGCCAATGTTTCCTGATGTATTGATATATAAACATTTGTTACAAAAGTATATTAGGAAATGGTCTAAATTTAGCACCTAATGTGATAGTGTTAGGAGGTGTGAAGTCCTCTAGGAAGCAGCTATTAGAACATATTAGGCCTCTCACAAAGACCAAGAGTGAGCATGTTTAGATGAAGTTTTTAAATCTAAACTTAGGCGTTAAGTTCATGTTCAGTGATGACTGATGATGATGAAACAAAATTAATATTAGACTGAACTAAAGACTAGACTGAATAAGCCATGCTGTAAGAAAAATTGGTCATAATTATTCACAAAATATCACACTACAGACAGAAATAAGTTATTCAAGTATAAAAGTTTTATGATAGCAACACTGATTAAAATGTTGTGTTTGAAAAGGGACTTTTCATATATGTATAACTTTTATACTGGCAACACTGATTGAAACATATGATTGAAAAAACATGCTGCCCCAATGGATTTGTTTGGAATGAGTAACAGGAGTGAAATTTTTGTGAACCTTATAATATGATAATTATTATAATGATTATTATCATGATGATGATTATATAATGATTATGAAACTTTTGGGGAAGGTGATTTAGAGGACTGGGGACCATGATTGGAATAACTAAGGTGAAATTTTTGTGAAGTCGTGACATGCCACCCACCGCAATAGGTAGATTCTACAAAATCTACTTAAAACAAAACAAATTATCTACACAGAATGATATTTGTGTAAGTACCTTCCAGTTCCACATTCAAGATTATGAAAAAAGCACTTATTCCAAAACACAAACAATGTTATGCCAGAGATATACAGTTAAAGAGATGT